>JBAMCF010000840.1:0-157420 GCA_037075285.1 Drosophila lutescens | reverse complement strand
TGTCGTTGTTCTGTTCTACGACGCCGGGAATCGCCGACTTGCATTTTTTCTTTGCTTGCTATTCTGAGTCAACTAGCCAATTGTACTCTCCTTTGCCTCAAGATTCGTTGTAGTTTTATAAGTGAACCTTCTCATCATATAAATTGCAGGAGAGGGCGTACAAAAAAATCAGATCTCAATGCATTTCAGACTTGGTGCATGGTTCAGTGTAAACTAATGACCTTTTTTCGTGTCAGCCCTCACTATTCAACTAATACTTTGAGCGGTTGTATGTTAGATAGTATAACGCATGCTGACGACCTTGCAGTCTATATGGATCATAAACTTAAATTTTCTGATCACATTTCTATTATGGTAAGTAAAGGTGGTCAAAGCAATTCGATGATTCCTATGTTACAAAGACCTTGTTTATTTCATTAGTCCGACCAATTCTTGAGTACTGCGCTCCTGTTTGGAGTCCCCAATATGGGGTGCATTGTAACGCATTGTTTTGACTGTTTGATCGCTACGTAAACGCCGCGACTAGCTCAGAGATATTGTGTGTTCGTCCCACCAAATTTGTATTGCGTGACTGCCCGTGACCCAAGAAAATGCAAGATATCCGAATGGGACAGATCGGAAAACTTTATTAAGTTTTGCTTTTCGCTGGAATTGAATTCTTCGTCAGCTGGCTGTTGCGGCTCGCCTCGGCTCAAGATCACTGCGTGCGTTTCTCGACGGCGCTCTTTGACGGCGTCGCTGCTCTCCGGCTGCTTGCATCGCTGCTCTCCGGCTTCTGCGTCGCTGCTCTCCGGCTCCTGTGGCGTCGTTCCCCAACGGCGTCCCTACAGTTCCACCCGGCTTTTAGGACTCAAAAGTCTGCACAACCTTCCTTTCGAGGTCCGGCCAGAATGATCGTGAGACCACCTGTATCGCAAGACTCCCGGAGGTCGGTCTGGCTCTAGCCTGAGAAACAAATGGCGCGGCAGGTCAAATCCGAGGATTCAGCCTTGTCGCAAGTCCACCGTATCCCAGACGCCTGGCACAAACTCTTGATCCGCGCTCACCTTGCCGGTAACTCGTCCTTCTCTCGTCCGTCTCTCGTCTCTGCTCCTGTCCTGCTCTTGTCCTGATCCAATCTCTGCGTCCTGCAGATCTCACCGTTGCAGTCCCAGCCTTGTCCTAGCGTCTTGACTCTGGTATCTTGATCTGGGTGTAGAGCACTTGGTTGTAAAGGTACTCTTACGGCCACGCACTCGATTAAATCCTCGCACTTGTATTCTTGATCTCTTGGTAACTTGTCTCACGTATACTTCGCGTATCTTGGTTGACTGCCTCTCGCACTTCGGCTGTCAGCGTCACGTCTTCCGACCGACACGTCCCGTGCCTCCTGACGGCTCGAACTGACTGCACCGCGTACTCCAACTGACTGCCTCGCGAACTCCAACTGACTGCCTCGAGCTGCGCCTGCGCCGTCCCTTTTATAGGCAGCGGCGGTCCCATTGTTTACTTTTTTGCACACGGCTCGCTAGGGTCCAATGTCCAAGTGTGCCCCGTTAGTTCCCTTTGCACACGGCACGCATCGGGTCCAAGGTCCACAGATGTCCCGTTGGTTCACGGTGCATCCTCTTTGTGCTGGTCCAAAGACCACGGATTTACCGTTTGACCTCTTTGCCCTTTGGCGGCGTGGATCCAAGGTCCAGCGCGGCACCGCTATTTCACGGTCTGTCCGCTTTGGCCGGGTCCAAGGTCCAGTATTTACCGGTGGACCTGGATGCCCCTCACTGCATATAGACCGGATTGAGTCTGTGCAAACAAACTTCTTAATATTTGCGTTACGGGGACTTAACTGGGATACAAGCCTAATACTACCATCCTACTCTAGTAGAATACTGCTAATTAACTTACCATCATTAGCTAACCGTAGAACTATGCTTTATTTTACGTTTACTAGGAATCTTATTCATGGCGATGTGGAGAGTCTCGAGTTACTGGTTCGCCTACATTTAAATGTTCCAAATAGATTCACTATATTCCTCTAGTTTTAAATCATTGTATCTCTAATTATGCAATGCACGAACCTGATAGAGTTCTTTGCAATGATTATAATAAACAATATCACCTAATATATACTATTGACTCACTGCCTTAAATCAATAATACTATCCAACTAAGCAACTAATTAGTTTTACTTTATTTATCTTGACTTTTCGTATTTTGACCTGCATGTATTTTTATTTGTCATTGGTATATTGTCTTTTTCTTTGTCCGCGATTACGTTTACTCGCCCAAAACGGTGTAGGGCTCCGCGCGTAACAAGCATTGATTGGTGTCGTAAGGACCACTTGTTTAAGTAACGGGTATCTGATAGTCGAGGTACTCGACTACAGTGTTCTCTCATGTTTTTTACCATTTACTTTTCTATAATAGGGTCTTCCCACAGAGCTCCATCCACCTTCCACCATCCGTTCAACGGTTGGACCGTAAGGTTTTGCCGTTCCGAAAATTTCCTTTATGCGATAGTAAGGCGATGTTTTTTCGGTGCAACTCTGAATTCTTCCTATTGATTATGAAAAATGAAACGTTGACTACGAGAACAAATCAAATCGATGCACAGTATAAGATTTAAATCAGTAGGAGTCGTATTTTTTATGTTAGACATAAAAAAAATCGGCGTAGCACTTTGGGGGCGTAAAAAAAAGGAAAAAACAGATTTTTTAAGAAAAAAACCCAATAAAAATATTTTAAAAATTTTAAAAACTTTTAACTACGTATTTTTTGTAATAATTTTCGCCATCTTAAAAATTTTTTTTTAGTTTTTGGAGACCACTTTTTTTTTTTGAAAATGTTCGATTTTGGTTTTAGGCTCATGTTTTTAGCTGTGACTTCGATGTTATAAGCTGAACAGCTGCAAATAAGGTTTTATATTAAAAATAATTGATAACAAAAAAAAAAAAACTTTGGTTTATATTTTTAAGATTTTTTTTTAAATGGTAACAATTCAAACTTCATAGAAAAATGTTAGTACTTTTTTTTGACAAGCTAGTCCGATTCCGAATCCAGGTCACAGCTGTCGTCAGTGTATTCATCTTTTGATAAGAGCTGGGACACGTCTTTTGGAAGCTCTAAGTGTCTAGTTTTTGGTGGTGCTCGCAAACTTGCTATAAACGGATCGGATGATATCAGTAAACTGTGCATAAGAAACAAACATTGATACAATTTTGGACAGACAATTTTTGTGTGCTGCCTCTAGGTATTGTATTGGTGCATTGACAATTTTGTGTGCTGCCTCTAGGTATTGTATTGGTGCATTGACAATTTTCTATCATAAGGGAAGGTGCTTGATCTGCTTAAAGGCGTTTTGAAGTGCCATTAGAAGATAATTTAGCTTTCTTAATTATAGTCCCAGTGGACGCGGGAGTATTTGATAATTCATAATTTAATTTAGCTCAATCCCGTTTTCCGTCCGCCTGCAAAGCCTGTTCTGCGGCTGATAGAAATTGTTCCTCATTAATCGTTGACAACAATTCTTGGCTTTTCCTTATTTGTGTATTAGGACAACACTCAAAAAACGCTTATTGTGCCCTCCCTCTTTTAATTGAGGTGGAAGCAATGACATCAATGCGATAGACTTCGCCACTTAATGTGACCTGAAACCAACATAGAAACCTGGCTTTATCTCTCCTAGATTTGCCAAATCTTTTTTTAAACTCAAAAGACAGTTTTCTCATGTGCAGTTTCACTTTGGAGTGATCAATGTCATTGCCAAGCACCATCACTGCGTGCTGTACAAGAGCGTCTCGCTGAGCGGTTTTTATGTTTTTTGACCAAACCTCAAAAAATGCAGCACGGCTTATTTCACTCATTTCTAAATAAAAGGCCTATGGGCAAAATATGGGCAAGATTTTATTTTAGATTCTGAATCAGATTGAATGCCTGCGAATGATATATGTTCTGGTTGGATAGAATAATATAAGTTTTTTTCCATTAAAAAACAGAAATATGAAAATATACAATTACTTTTTGGCACTTTTTTCAAAAAAAGAAAACAAAATTTTTTGGTAAAAATAAATGGTTTGGTTTTGAAAGTGGATCAAAAAGTGTCTAAAGTTTCTGGGAAAAATAACTTTTGGCTGCTCCCACTGATCACGCGATGCAATTGATAAGACTAAACTTTGTCAACTGTTGCTCGCTTTCCAGTGCAAACTTGCATGCATTTCTAAAGTCCAACTTTAAAAACCGTTATCTTCAAAAAAAAAAGTTTGTTCTGTTTTGTGCCTGTTTTCGTAATAGTTGAACATTTCTCAAAATGCTACTTAAACCTCATCAACAAAATATATCAACTTTTGCTGAAAGTCCCACTAGATTGCCAAAATCTTACACTGTGCGATGGCGGGAAGAAGATAAAAGCTGCTTAAGTTCATTGTTTTTTGGCTATCGTTGAATTATTTGTAGTTTGTTATGAGCGGAAAAGCATTCGCCAACAGGTTGCTATGTGTGGGCCAAACATTCATGTTTGCAGTGAAGTCTCAGAATATGTTCTGCACTTAATAAATAATAACTAACATTAATTAAAAGTGTACTATGGACTCCTATAAAGTTCCAAAGTTCATATAAATTACCAAAATAGAACAATTTTGGGTTTGTTTACAAATTTTCCATATTAATATTGGCTAGACAGAGGCGTAGTAAAAGCGGAGTGTGGGGTACGGGTGGTTAGGCTCTCCCCCAGTCAGCAATATGTATGCATACTCGTTATAGGAAATGTTATAAAAGCTCAGATTTGTGTTTTAAACTATTATCTTATGCTATTTATTGTATTATTCTTCATTAAGATTAGGAGAACGCAGTTTTAAGCCACTTTTGATGAGTTAAAATCCCCTTTCGTAAATGTTGAGTTGAGCAACTGCTCTTCAAGTCAGCTGTTATTGGATGGGATGCTGGATGGAGCTCTGTGAGAACACGAGTATCACATTTGTCAAAAGTCCGAACGGTATCACAGGGATGGACTCTATGGGAACAGGTTATAACTTTTACTTTTTTTGAGAAGACAAAGTATTCTCCATTTTTGGTATTCTCAAAAAATAAACTAAAATCCGCAATGGTACTGGTGTAACATGTATCTGCCAGGAAATACATGAATTCGCTGAAAAGAGAAGGGTTCCTAGTTAGAACGAAAAACGAAAAAAAAAATTTCATGTTTGCTGTTTCCTGGTGAAACACCACATCTTCATTGGACCCTTGTCTGAGCAATTTCTAAATTTTGGCTTGCCCCAATACCCATATTGGCTAGGCTTGTTATTGCACATTCTTGCTTGGCACGAACAAAATATTTGAAAAATTTAATACTTATTCTTGGTTTTAAACCTGAATTGATGGTTGTTGCCTGCTGGATAATTTTGTTGCTCTTCTTGGTGTCATCTTTCACCTTTTTCATGTGACACCTCGATGAAACAAACTTGCGCTGCGTAGGAAGCCCAAGAATATGTGTGGGTAATCCCAACTTTCTAGCTTTTGTAGTTTCCGAGATCCCAGTGTTCATACTGACAGACAGACGAACAGACGGACGGACAGACGGACATGGCTATATCGACTCGGCTAGTGACCCTGATCAAGAATATATATACTTTATAGGGTCGGAAACGCTTCCTTCTTCCTGTTACATACTTTTGCACGAATACAATATACCCTTTTACTCTACGAGTAACGGGTATAAAAATGGGTCCCAGCGTTTATATAGAAAAAAACCATTAATCCGTTTGCCTGTGATACCTCCGGAAAGTTGGCCAATTTCAGCATTTTTCGAACTAAGAATCTCTTGCGTCGGAAAACTTTTTGGAAAAAGCAGTTTAACTTGGAAATTCGTCCATCGATGTAAATTTAAAAAGCACTAATTTTGTTGCACAGTGTTATTATCGTCAGTTTTCGAGATATTCCCCCTACAGTTTTGTGCTTTTTAGCGCCAAATTTTATTTAGTATGGTCAGTTTCTACACCACGTGTAGAAATAGAAACATGGTTTACCCTGTTGAGCGATTATCTCGAAATCTGACGATAATAATTGAATGACACTTTTACTATAAATAGTTTATTTATAGCCTCTTCCCATAGAGTCCATTCGTGCGAAACGGTTGGGATTTTTGACAAATGTAAAACTCGTGTTCCCACAGAGGTATGGAGCCATCCAATAACAGCTGACTTGAAGAGAAGTTGCTCAACTCAACATTTACGAAGGGGGATTTTAACTCGACAAAAGTGGCTTAAAATTGCGTTCTCCTAATCTTAATGTAGAATAATACAATAAATAGCATAAGATAATAGTTTAAAACACAAATCTGAGCTTTTATAACATATCCTATAACGAGTATGCATACATATTGCTGACTGGGGAGATCCTAACCACCCGTACCCCACACTCCGCTCTTACTACGCCTCTGTCTAGCCAATATTAATATGGCAAATTTGTAAACAAAACCAAATTTCTGCTGTTTTTGTAATTTATAGCAAGTTTGGAACTTTATAGGAGTACCTAGTAATCTTTAATTAATATTAGTTATTATTTACGAACTGCAGAACCTATTCTGAGTCTTTGCTGCAAATTGATGTTTTCGTACACAGAACAGCTTACATTTTGGCTTACACATAGCAACTTATTTGCGAACGCTTTTCCGCTCATAACAACTACAAATAATTCAACAATAGCCAAAAAACAATGAGCCTAAGCATTATTTAAATTTTTCCCGCCATCGATTTGATTTGTTCTCGCAGTTATCGGTCCATTTTCCATAGTCAACAGGAAGAATTCAGAGTTGCATCGAAAAAACATCGCCTAACTATCGCATAAAAGAGACCGTCAAATTCCGTCAAAATTGGGTGGCGGATTAACTGGGAAATTTCGGAACGGCAAAACCTTACGGACCATCCGTTCAACGGATGGTGGATGTTGGATGGAGCTCTGTGGGAAGACCCTATTAATTACCATTTTTTTGGGATATCATGCAACATGCACACTTTGTGAAAGGCACAACGCTAATTTTACGCACATCATTTTTTTACAAGCCGAACGGATTTTACAAAAAAAAATTTTGTACATGTGCTATTCGGTAATGTGGTTATTCCACGACATCCCAGCGGGAAAATGAGAAGTTGGTTTTTAGTGTTTTTGAAATCCTGTTCCTTTTTGCAGGCAGCGGTGTGGGGATAGATAATTTCTGAGCGTTAAATGTGGGTGGGTTTTTGAGTAGCATCAATATCAGGCCACTTATGCGCTGTGTAATTTCTGTGGCACTACGATTATAATATTTTTATACCCGTTACTCGTGGAGTAAAAGGGTAAATTGTATTCGTGCAAAAGTATGTAACAGCTAAAAGGAAGCGTTTCCGACCCTATAAAGTATATATATTCTTGATCAGGGTCAGTAGCCGAGTCGATATAGCCATGTCCGTCTGTCCGTCTGTCCGTCCGTATGAACGCTGAGATCTCGGAGACTATAAAAGCTAGAGGATTGGTATTTGGCATGAAGATTCTTGGAGTTCCTACGCCGCGCAAGTTTGTTTCAAGAAGGTGCCACGCCCCTCTAACGCCCACAATCGCTAATATACGATTTTAAAAATTTAAACATTTCGGAAAAGTAAAAATGCAGTTTTATTGTGTTTATCAATACCTATCGAAATGTAGAAGAAATTTTTCAAATCGGACCATTCGTTAAAAAGTTATGCGTGATCAAAGTTTCTATCTCCATCTCCCTCGCACTCCCTTTACCTGAGTAACGGGTATCTGATAGTCGGGGCACCCGACTATAACGTTCTCTCATGTTCTGTGTTACAAATTTCACACTGCGAAAGTGTGTCTCCTTTCTTGATGTTTATTCCGAACGCCTTTCCACTTATCGCCGTGTTTTTTAAATCCTACTCATTTAAATGACCCATGCGACTGTGCCACATATCAATCTCGCTTTGCTTGTCACTAATCTTGTTAGCTTGAGGTTCAGCCGTGTTTAGGTAGTACAAATTACCGCACCGTTTTTCGCTAAGCCAGACTTCCTTATTGTTTTTCACAATTACGGCTTCTTGCTAACGAAAATGAACTTCATAACCTCTGTCAGTGATTCTTGAAACCGAAAGCAAATTTTGGCGTAGCTCCGAAACAAACACAACTTCTTGCAGTGTTATTTCATTGTTCTTCTGTTTTCCTTTTACTTCGATATTTACTTCGCCGACTCCATTTACTTTTGCAGTGCAATGATCTGCCAAATGCAATGTTTTTTCAACTTTGGAAATTTTTTCGAATATGCTTTCGTTGGGACTCATGTGAGTTGAGCATCCGCTGTCTAGACACCACATACTACTCTGTCCTTCCGCCATGTACGCACTTTCGCATATAGACATCAGCGCTTCCTTCTTGTTTTGACTTATTTCACCATGCTCTTTTTTTGCGTTTTTTTGAACTTCGTTTGGCAATTTCTTGCATGATGGCCGACCTTGTTACACGAAAAACATTTCGTAGTTTCTTTTTGAAACTTCTCATCTTTAGGTTTTCCCTTTGATTGGTTTGCGTACAGTGCACTCTGTTCCTCACGGTCAGTTTTCGTTTTACGTGCTTGCGATTCTTCTAGAATTTTAACACGGAGAATATCTGGGGCTGGCAATTCGTCTCGTGTTTCAATCGCACATCTGAAAGTCTCATAGGAATCCGGCAAACTATACAACAAGAGAATCGCGAGCAGATCATCAGATATGGCCATCCCGATTTCTTTCAGTTTCTTTACTGCGTCAAAGAAATCATTAATGTGAACACGCGCGTCACTTCACTCATGCGATACAAGGCTACTCGTTTTAGGGCCGGTTTCTCGAGTCCCTGTCAAAGTCCCTGATAGCTGTCTGTCCGAAAAACGTAAAGACCAGATAAACTGTTCGTAAAAGCAAATCGGCTTTCTCGACTCTTTTTATTTATCTGAACGAAAACAATTACAGAGTGCTGTTAACGCATGGAATCGAGCTGTAAGGCGCACAAAATGGCGTGCTTTGATTATTCTATCAGCTGTTTGGGTATAAGACAAAGGCTAAGTCAGCTGTGATTTCGTTTCTGCCTCTTAGTTGTCTTTGGGAAATCATCTGTCGTTTTATCGAGCCGAAAACGCTTAACAGGGAGTCTGAGTCCCTGTCAAAGTAAGCTCTCACATTGATGCTCGAGAAAGCCAATATGCCTTAGCAGGGACTTTATCTGTTTGAGAAATGTTAGCCGGCACTCGAGAAACCGGCCCTTAGTAAATTAGCTTTGCGGACAGGCCCCTTTGATTCGAATGTATTTTGGAGTTTCAACCAGTATTCTCTTGAAGATGTACAGTCTTCAATTAGGGCCAACTCGGATGTACTTATGGACAGTAATATATCCGCACGGTCCTATTCGTCCATTTGCCATTTTTCACAGCTTCTCTTTTTTGACTTTTCACTTATTGGGTTGGCAAGAAAGTCATGTCGTTTTTTTTCAATATTTTCAAAGATGATTTTTTTATATCAGGACTTATAACACTGGTCGACAAAATCGAGACTTTTTCTTGGCCCAAGAATAAAAGTTACAAAACCTGAAAGGATTTTAGCTGTAGATTACTACCTCATACTTGGAAACTTTCCATCACGTAACAGTTTTGAGAAATCCGTGGTCAAAGTTCCAAATTATCGATTTTTAGGCACTTTTTGCAGCTTAATAGCAAGAAAACCCTTCGCAGCCCAGAGCCACAATTTAGCGGAAATGGTACTTTCAACCTTTAACTTCAAGAGTGTTCAATCACAAAGTTGGGCGACCTCTACTTTTTTAGCTACAATGGATTTTACTGAAGTACTTTTTGTCACTTTTTTTCATCTATAGTAGCCTGAATTTTATATAACATGATGAGTGTCTCGGCTTTGGCATTAACAGTTAACATATAAGCATAACAGCCCCAATCAGATGAAATAACCTTAGAACTCGAATGTAACAGGACATTCCAACAGAATAAATATACGCATTGTGTATAATTTGCGTTAACTAGTTTTATTAAGGTAAAACAAATTAGATAAAGTACAAGTTTTTAGGTTTGTGATTTTTTAATTTTTTTTCTTGAGTATTCCGCATATGGATCCTCCTGCTTTATCGTCCAGCAATAGTCCGCCAGCATACAGGGATTAGCCTTCCCCCGGCTTTGGCATTAACAGTTAACATATAAACATAACAGCATAGTCATTGGTTGGCTTTTCATCTCTAGTAGGCGACTTTAAGTTTTGTCTTAAATTCTTAAATTAAAAATTTTCCACTCAAAATGGCCAGGGAATGCACTAGCAGCGCGGACTCTTTCTGCTATGTATGCGGAAAATTAACTTTAAAAGCTCAAAGGAGAAACATTACTCCCTATGTAAAACAATGTTATGAAGAATATTTTAATTTCTCGGTTCTGCATCAAGATAAGTCTTGGGCTCCGCATATATTCTGCGTTACGTGTTGCAGATACTTCTCCAAATGGAAGCAAGGCATACAAATCCCTTTGATGAAACGTATTGTTTGGATGGAACCAAAAGCTCATTCCGAGTGCTATTTTTGTTTGACCAATACTAAAGGATTCAATTCAAAATCAAAGCACCTAGTAAAATATCCTGAAACAACGTTGTTCGAAGGTTCCGCATTTCATGGAGGAGGATGGGATGAACAAGCAAGCTTTCATAACTTTGAGAGCGATCACGAAATGGATGAAACGAACTTTATTCTGGACGAAAAAGGACCTCACCTTATATGCCAAAACGAACTTAATGATTTGGTACGCGACTTAAAGTTATCAAAGTTGCAAGCTGAAATATTAGCATCTCGTTTAAAGGATTGGAACTTGCTTAACTCTGACGCCCGAATTTGTTCATTTAGAAAGCGACATGCTGAAATGGAACCCCCTTTTTCACAGGCCAATGGCTTGATTTATTGCACAGATGTCCAAAGCGTTATGAAAAAACTAGGTTATCAGTATAACCCATCAGATTGGCGTTTATTCATTGATTCATCAAAGACCAGCCTAAAAGCGGTTCTATTGCATAATGGCAATACATTTTCGTCTGTCCCAATCGCATACGCAACCGACATGAAAGAAACATACGAAACAATGGATACGGTTCTAACAAAAATTCAATATTCCGATCATGCTTGGAAAATTTGTAGCGACCTAAAAGTCGTCGCGTTGTTAACCGGACTGCAACTAGGATTTACAAAGTTTTGCTGTTTCCTATGCGATTGGGACAGCCGGGACCGAAAAAATCATTATAAAAAATCGGATTGGCCAATTCGTAAATCTTATATCCCTGGACAGAAAAATATAAAACAAAGTCCTTTAGTCCGACCAGAGGACGTTATTTTACCTGCACTTCATATTAAACTTGGATTAATAAAAAACTTCGTAAAGGCTCTGGACAAAATCGGCGAAGGGTTCGCTTACCTAAAAGAAAAATTCCCAAAAATCAGCGATGCTAAAATTAAGGAAGGGATTTTTGTCGGCCCTCAAATTAGAGAACTAATAAAAGATCCTAATTTCGATAAAAAATTAAATTTATTAGGAAAAAACGCATGGCTTGCCTTCAAAAATGTGGTAAAAAATTTTCTTGGAAACCACAAGGCAGAAAACTATAAAAACCAAGTAGAAGAACTTTTAAAATCGTATGAAGCACTTGGATGCAATATGTCATTAAAAATTCACTTTTTACACTCACACTTGGATTTTTTTCCGCCAAATTTGGGTGATGTTAGTGATGAACACGGGGAAAGATTCCATCAAGATATTGCAAACATGGAAAGAAGGTACCGGGGGAAGGCTAATCCCTGTATGCTGGCGGACTATTGCTGGACGATAAAGCAGGAGGATCCATATGCGGAATACTCAAGAAAAAAAATAAAAAAATCACAAACCTAAAAACTTGTACTTTATCTAATTTGTTTTACCTTAATAAAACTAGTTAACGCAAATTCTACACAATGCGTATATTTATTCTGTTGGAATGTCCTGTTACATTCGAGTTCTAAGGTTATTTCATCTGATTGGGGCTGTTATGCTTATATGTTAACTGTTAATGCCAAAGCCGAGACACTCATCATGTTATATAAAATTCAGGATACTATAGATGAAAACAAGAGAGAACGCTATAGTCGGGTGTCCCGACAATCAGATACCCGTTACTCAGGTAAAGGGAGTGCGAGGGAGATGGAGATAGAAACTTTGAACACGCATAACTTTTTAACGAATGGTCTTCTACATTTCGATAGGTATTGATAAACACAATAAAACTGCATTTTTACTTTTCCGAAATATTGAAATTTTTAAAATCGTATATAAGCGATTGTGGGCGTTAGAGGGGGCGTGGCACCCTTTTGAAACAAAACTTGCGCTGCGTAGGAACTCCAAGAATCTTCATGCCAAATACCAATCTTCTAGCTTTTATAGTTTCCGAGATCTCAGCGTTCATACGGACAGACAGACAGACAGACAGACAGACAGACGGACAGACGGACATGGCTAGATCGACTCGGCTAGTGATCCTGATCAAGAATATATATACTTTATGGGGTCGGAAACGCTTCCTTCTAGCTGTTACATACTTTTGCACGAATACAATATACCCTTTTACTCTACGAGTAACGGGTATAAAAAGTGACAAAAAGTACTTCAGTAAAATCCATTGTAGCTAAAGAAGTAGAGGTCGCCCAACTTTGTGATTGAACACTCTTGAAGTTAAAGGTTCAAAGTACCATTTCCGCTAAATTGTGGCTCTGGGCTGCGAAGGGTTTTCTTGCTATTAAGCTGCAAAAAGTGCCTAAAAATCGAAAATTTGGAACTTTGACCACGGATTTCTCAAAACTGTTACGTGATGGAAAGTTTCCAAGTATGAGGTAGTAATCTACAGCTAAAATCCTTTCAGGTTTTGTAACTTTTATTCTTGGGCTTTTTTTTTGTCGACCAGTGTAATTAATCAATTATGTATTGGCCGTTTTGTTCGACCACTAATGACCATCTCTCGGGCAGCTGCATAATTCCGCGCTCGAAGAACTTTTGGTCTTTTCCAGCAAAGAATCGAGACAAGTGGTTTTCGACAGCCTCATCTGAATCGTCATTAAACGGAATCCCGGGGCCACAATTTTGGGGGCTCAGCCGGAAATATTTGGATCGATTACAAACTATAGTCACTAAACTACGTTGTGTGTTTAAAAGACTGACAAGCGCACAAACTGACAGAATTAAATATTCATTCAGCATCGGATTTTATCATATGACCCGTCATTCGACGGGTATTTTCAATAGGAACACAAAGTTCTGATATCAACATTTTTGACGAAAAATTATTACATTCGTCATTAAATATACTTTCTAAAATGTTCCTCTTCGGCACGCTGCAATGGAAAATGCATGTGAAGAGTGAAAGAGAAAAGGGCTGGAATAGTTTGCTAGGGCGGGCCGAATGAGAAAATTTTAGAAAGTGTATTTAATGACGAGTATAATAATTTTTCGTCACAAATGTTGATATCAGAACTTTTGTATGTTGACTAGTTTTTTAACTCGTCACTGGGTTTTTACCTCGTTAAGAGGTGTTTTTATTTGATCAATTACAGGACAATATATGGAGTCCGTGTGGGCTAGCTGATAGGAATAGCTGAAATCGGAATTTGGGTGATTTGAATAAGGCGAATATGTGGACTGGAAAAAGTCCGCGAACAGGTTACAGATTCCCTGGTCATTTGACGCTGATATGTTGTTCAAATGAAGAGAAGGTGGAATTGTCAAAAGACTTAAAACTAAACTTTTTGTCATTAAAATTGTTAGAATACTAGTAAACGATGAGAGAACATAAATTTCATAAGGATCCGATAAGAGTGAGAGAGTAGCCCTACTTGCTGCGAGGTGTTTTCATAAAAAAAGCCGAGGCCTTATTAAAAAAATTCGTATTAATAAACACTAAAAATTGCATTTATACATTTTTAAAATCTTAAAAGATGTGGCCGCCAGACACATTTGGCACCTCGGTGAAACAAATTTGCGCTGCGTAGGAAGCCCAAGAATCTATATTTTTAATACCAACTTTCTAGCTTTTATAGTTTCCGAGATCTCAGCGTTCATCCAGACAGACAGATAGACGGATAGACGGACATGGCTAGATCGACTCGGCTAGTGATCCTGATTCTTCCTTCGCTTCCTTCGACCTGTTACATACTTTTGCAGGAATACAAATTACCCTTTTACTCTACGAGTAAAGGGTATAAAAATTTTTTTTTTCGGCCAAATCCTGATACACGTGTTTATTTATTTTCCGAATAGTACACGTAAAAAAATTTTCAGGCAAATTAAAAATGTGACCAAAGTAAAAGGTGTTCGGTTTGTAAAAGAACCACCCAAAAGGTAGTTTTTGGCTATTTTTTGGTTTTTTTTTTTTGGACCGGTCTTCTGTTGTTAATTTATCCAATAATGCTAATATGTGACATTTTTCTATACTGACTCCCCCCTTTAAGTTAAAAGCAAAACAGCCCGTAATTGAGGGCTAGATGTGAAGAAATCCACTTTTCAAAACGGTGAGAAAAAATGTCACGAGCGACATGTCCCGAGTGAATGTGTTTGAATCTGTGATCTCGGGGAAAGAGACCGATGGCTGGACCTTAGATCTCTTCGCCGATGGTCCGGCAAGCTCAAGAGATCGCTGCCGTTTCGCCTGAGCACTTTCTTGAGAGGGCTTATCCTGCCCGTATTTAGGAAGCACAGTCCTTGCCCATTCTACCTTCTTCAGCCATTCCGGCGAAGGTGCGGCAATGTTGCTTCTTGCCTGAGAGCGCAGTATATTTAGTTGCGCCAGCGTGTGACCCGAGCACCTTGGCTGTGCCTACCGTTGCGTTAGACGCGATAGCGCCCGTGGCGGAGGTATTGACGACGGCTTTCTGTCATCCCCAGTTTGGGATGCGGCCCTTTCTGGACCGTGCTGGTGCGAATGTTGGAACCAGTATTCAGCATTTCTGTGGGTTTTTTAAGAGTTCCCAACTCTGTTTTGAATTTGTGTTGTTGTCCATACGAGTTGCGGAGAAAGTCGCTCGGGACTTTTTTCTCACCGTTTTGTAAATTGGACATGATTGGAAAATATTGTAAAAAAAATCGCATCCGATATTCCATCAGAATTGGCTAAAATCTGGTGTTGAATGAACTTCCCCAAAATCCAATTCTATATTTGCATTAAAAAATAAAAGATACACAAAATCAAGATTTTTGCACAAAATAGAGCTTGAAAAAGGTAAAAAGTAAAGCCCATTATTAAAATTAAAATCGATTTTTTATACCCCACAGTTCCATTCATCACCTTTTTAGCAGTGAATCACTGCACAAAATGTTGCACCAAGTGATTTTAACATTAGCATGTCCTAGGGGTTCAACACTGCACGAAACTGGAGCTTTTTCATTACCACTTTTCATCACCAAATTCATCACCAAATTCAATCCAAATTTTTTGGCCCTCATTCACTGCTTTTTCATCACCTTAATTTCGTAAAGAAAGAGATTGAGGGAGAGAGGGTTGGTGAGAAAGTCGGTTCTGCCGAGGCTGAAATCACCTTGTGCTGAATTCGGGAACTGCAGGGTAGAGTTGGGCGCGTGTCGTGTTATTTTTCGTGACACGAAACACGCACGAAAAATAACTTTGCATTAAAACATTTTTGTTTTAAGACCCAGGAAAAAAGTTTAAAATTTTACTTTCACAAAATGTCCTAACTTTTCAAAGGGTGCTTAATGGGTTAAGAACATTTTTGTGTCATTTAAACGGAATTGAAGTGCTCTTTCTATAGGTGCCAAAAGTTTATTTTAAAAGTTCAAAACATTCAAATCTGTCAAAATAATTATGCCGACCAGTGTAGAAGGGCGGAGATATATCATTTTTAGACGACATAACTCCGCGTTGATTAACGGGGGAGATATGTCGTTTTTAAACGTCATATCTCCGCCAAATAAATCGCGACATATCTCCGCCGACGAAATGCACTGGGCTATGACGGCGGAGATATGTCGTTATCCCATTAATCTATATTAATATTTGTCTTTATCAAAAAATTGGTCAGTAGCAAATTCCACCCAGAACGGATTGACCTAAAAATCTAGAAAAATAAAATTAATTCGGAAATAATTAGGCGCAGAGTGTGACGAAAAAATTAAAACAAAAATCGACCCCAAAGTGCCCCAAAAATCGATTTGTTTTTTTTTTAATTCTTTCTTTTGCCATTTTTCTGTTATAAATGTTGTTAAAATGGTTTTAAAATGTTATGTTCATAATCTTATGGCATACCCGCAATTAACTGCATTTTCATTTTTTTTGAAATTCAGCCTCCTTAACCAAGTCCCCAATATTTTCCAATTTTGCTTTGCCGATTTGACGTCACGGCCTCCACATATGTATGTATGTATGTTCTGCTGGCGCACTTTCCATTAAGTCGTAAATGTGGGTGTGTCGCATTGTAAGTGTGACCGCGCAAGGGGAAAAACGAAAATACCACTGTTTATTTAAAATGCGCGGTTAAAAAATCGATTATATCGCAAATCTTTTCTTTTGCGCCTTTTTTTAGGTTAAGGTTTAATTTTAAAATATCGGTAGCCTTACAGAAATTCCATTAAGCTGAATTTTACAGTCGAAATTTTCCTTAAAATTGCTTTTGTTTTTAAAATGCAATAGCCTGATCAGCAAACTATTTATTAGTTTTCAAATGTTGAGTTATCGACAAACTTTGGATTTGTAAAAAACAAAAACAATGATTCGCTCTGCTATGTACACACACACGCACAAAATATATATATCCAAAAAATGCGTATTTAACACACACAGCCATTAGATACATATATGCGTGTGTACGTTTATGTGTGTGCATTGCAGCTGACTAAGGAATTGAGATTCGCTCAAATTCAAATTCAATATAATACTGATATCCTTTTGCTAACAGAATATTTCATTTACATTTCCACAACAGATTTAAGACATTTTGTAACCGATTTTTGTGAACTAAAATTCAAATCGCATTGATAATATTAAAAGAACATTAAATATTCAAACCAATTGATTCTCTTGCTCACCTCATATTGTTTAAACAAATGCAAATGCTTAAACAATTTGATTCACGGCTTCCCCGCCCACCTGTCTTCCCAATTATTAATATAATTCTAATCAAGGTGAAAAATTAATGAAAATAAAAATAGTGAAACAAAATATCAATGGTAAAATGCAGTAACATCGAACTTAGTTTCTTGATTCCTTTTCTGAAATTAGTCAAATACATATAGCAAAACATTGCTCCGCATAAATATTTGACTCCCTTATAAGAGTTGTCTACTGGGGATACCTTCCAAAAATCCCCCGGTAGCAAATTCGCCAAGAGTATTTGGTTTGTATTTACCTTTTTGTTACCCATGTGTATAAAATGACCTTTGCTACATTCTTAGGTAACTAATTAATTATCAAGAAACAACATCTTTACAAAGAGTAAACATTACTCAATTTAAATAGTTTAAAAATTGAATCTTTAAAAAACAAAAAATACAGGGGCAATTAACAAAGGAGAAAAGGTAGAACGAGGTAGCATGGCCAAGATCAACAGGTTTTGTTTTGAAGGACCGATGAAATAAAATCCACCCTAAAATTCTATATTTGCATTAAAAAATAAAAGATACACAAAATCAAGATTTTTGCACAAAATAGAGCTTGAAAAAGGTAAAAAGTAAAGCCCATTATTAAAATTAAAATCGATTTTTTATACCCCACAGTTCCATTCATCACCTTTTTAGCAGTGAATCACTGCCAAAAATGTTGCACCAAGTGATTTTAACATTAGCATGTCCTAGGGGTTCAACACTGCACGAAACTGGAGCTTTTTCATTACCACTTTTCATCACCAAATTCATCACCAAATTCAATCCAAATTTTTTGGCCCTCATTCACTGCTTTTTCATCACCTTAATTTCGTAAAGAAAGAGATTGAGGGAGAGAGGGTTGGTGAGAAAGTCGGTTCTGCCGAGGCTGAAATCACCTTGTGCTGAATTCGGGAACTGCAGGGTAGAGTTGGGCGCGTGTCGTGTTATTTTTCGTGACACGAAACACGCACGAAAAATAACTTTGCATTAAAACATTTTTGTTTTAAGACCCAGGAAAAAAGTTTAAAATTTTACTTTCACAAAATGTCCTAACTTTTCAAAGGGTGCTTAATGGGTTAAGAACATTTTTGTGTCATTTAAACGGAATTGAAGTGCTCTTTCTATAGGTGCCAAAAGTTTATATTAAAAGTTCAAAGCATTCAAATCTGTCAAAATAATTATGCCGACCAGTGTAGAAGGGCGGAGATATATCATTTTTAGACGACATAACTCCGCGTTGATTAACGGGGGAGATATGTCGTTTTTAAACGTCATATCTCCGCCAAATAAATCGCGACATATCTCCGCCGACGAAATGCACTGGGCTATGACGGCGGAGATATGTCGTCGATATGTCGACCAGTGCACTATGGGTAAAAATCCCAATTTTGGTGCATAAACCTATTTATTTTCATAATTATTTTTTATGAACGGACCATACTTATCGATTCTAGACATCTTCATTTGAAAAAAACCGCTTTCCAAAAATTTTTGGTGGCAAATCTGTAGTGTTGCCACTGCAACAAAGTTGACTGATAGAGAGACCTTTCAGTGTCGCAAAAATCAGGAAAAAATTAACCAACTTTGTTTGTCTATTGTGTGGTGTCAAAGAAGACTTTCATTAATCTAAAAATGGAAATTCCTTGCAAAGGTATTTGTTAACGTAAATTAGCTTAAAAGTTTGCTTTTATGTGTCTTGGTGTCCAACTGTGAACTGTTTTATATATGTATCTTTATAGATTTGAGCTAGCAATTGTGTTTGTCTTTTGTGGATTATAACTTCTTAATGGCACAGAGTTGCAAAGAAGTAAAAACGAGGAATTAACCACAAAAGTGTCCTTGTTGCCATACAACTAATCATTTTTGCTAATTTTTGCTCCTTTTTGGTAAATTTGCGTTTATCTAGCCAAATATGTGTATCTTTATAGAGTTGAGATAGCAATTGTGTTTGTGTTTTGTGGAGTATAACTTCTTAATAGCACATAGTGGCAAAAAAGTATAAACGAGGAATTAACCACAAAAGTGTCCTTGTTGCCATACAACTAATCATTTTTGCTCATTTTTGCTCCTTTTTGGTAAAATTGCGTTTATCTAGCCACAAATGTGTTTGGTCACGGGGCTCTTCTTGCAGTTTGGGAAAGCAACAACCGCTCGCGAGAAGCCCTGAAGACTTACATATTTGAGAAATTAAATGGCGATCATCAAAGCGAAGCAATAGATCAGACAGTTTCAAATAAAGTAGCTAACTTTATAAATTACATTAATAAACATTTGCCATTTGAAATTGAATTAGAGGAAGAGGTACCAGACGATATTGAAAGCTAAAAAACTAAGAAAAAAACAAGTAAGTTATAATTTTAAATTTTTTACAAAAATGTAAAAAAAATTTTTTTCAGTGTTCTTCAAATTTTATAATGGATCCTAAACATGTAATAGATTTTAGTTTAATTTTTCTCCAATGTGATACCAAATATCTAGGAATTATAATTTTCAACAAATACTTAATTAAAAAAAAAATTTTTAACCACTGTGCCGGGGACAAATTTAAAAAAAAAAACAAAATTCGAAATTTTGTTTAATTTCAAATAACACACCAAAAAAATTTCAAGTCAATATCTTTGTAACTAGAGTTTATGCACCAAAAACGGGTTTTTTGCCCACTGTGCAGTGTAGAAGGGCGGAGATATATCATTTTTAGACGACATAACTCCGCGTTGATTAACGGGGGAGATATGTCGTTTTTAAACGTCCGCCAAATAAATCGCGACATATCTCCGCCGACGAAATGCACTGGGCTATGACGGCGGAGATATGTCGTTATCCCATTAGTCTATATTAATATTTGTCTTTATCAAAAAATTGGTCAGTAGCAAATTCCACCCAGAACGGATTGACCTAAAAATCTAGAAAAATAAAATTAATTCGGAAATAATTAGGCGTAAAAATTGACGTAAAAATTAAAACAAAAATCGACCCCAAAGTGCCCCAAAAATCGATTTGTTTTTTTTTTAATTCTTTCTTTTGCCATTTTTCTGTTATAAATGTTGTTAAAATGGTTTTAAAATGTTATGTTCATAATCTTATGGCATACCCGCAATTAACTGCATTTTCATTTTTTTTGAAATTCAGCCTCCTTAACCAAGTCCCCAATATTTTCCAATTTTGCTTTGCCGATTTGACGTCACGGCCTCCACATATGTATGTATGTATGTTCTGCTGGCGCACTTTCCATTAAGTCGTAAATGTGTGTGTGTCGCATTGTAAGTGTGACCGCGCAAGGGGAAAAACGAAAATACCACTGTTTATTTAAAATGCGCGGTTAAAAAATCGATTATATCGCAAATCTTTTCTTTTGCGCCTTTTTTTAGGTTAAGGTTAAATTTTAAAATATCGGTAGCCTTACAGAAATTCCATTAAGCTGAATTTTACAGTCGAAATTTTCCTTAAAATTGCTTTTGTTTTTAAAATGCAATAGCCTGATCAGCAAACTATTTATTAGTTTTCAAATGTTGAGTTATCGACAAACTTTGGATTTGTAAAAAACAAAAACAATGATTCGCTCTGCTATGTACACACACACGCACAAAATATATATATCCAAAAAATGCGTATTTAACACACACAGCCATTAGATACATATATGCGTGTGTACGTTTATGTGTGTGCATTGCAGCTGACTAAGGAATTGAGATTCGCTCAAATTCAAATTCAATATAATACTGATATCCTTTTGCTAACAGAATATTTCATTTACATTTCCACAACAGATTTAAGACATTTTGTAACCGATTTTTGTGAACTAAAATTCAAATCGCATTGATAATATTAAAAGAACATTAAATATTCAAACCAATTGATTCTCTTGCTCACCTCATATTGTTTAAACAAATGCAAATGCTTAAACAATTTGATTCACGGCTTCCCCGCCCACCTGTCTTCCCAATTATTAATATAATTCTAATCAAGGTGAAAAATTAATGAAAATAAAAATAGTGAAACAAAATATCAATGGTAAAATGCAGTAACATCGAATTTAGTTTCTTGATTCCTTTTCTGAAATTAGTCAAATACATATAGCAAAACATTGCTCCGCATAAATATTTGACTCCCTTATAAGAGTTGTCTACTGTGGATACCTTCCAAAAATCCCCCGGTAGCAAATTCGCCAAGAGTATTTGGTTTGTATTTACCTTTTTGTTACCCATGTGCATAAAATGACCTTTGCTACATTCTTAGGTAACTAATTAATTATCAAGAAACAACATCTTTACAAAGAGTAAACATTACTCAATTTAAATAGTTTAAAAATTGAATCTTAAAAAAACAAAAAATACAGGGGCAATTAACAAAGGAGAAAAGGTAGAACGAGGTAGCATGGCCAAGATCAACAGGTTTTGTTTTGAAGGACCGATGAAATAAAATCCACCCTAAAATTATCCTTCCTTTGGCATTCTATTCAAAAATGTCCACTTAAAGCGATACTATTGCTTCAATTTTTTTAAATTAGAATTGGAGACAGTATTTTTTTCAACTGTCAAAGGATAATCATTTCCTTTCATCACATTTGATCACATTTTGAAGCATTTGTAACATTTCAAGGCGAACTCACATTAAAAATATTCCGTCAAATTTCTTAAATCTTAGCCACAATTATTATTTTGGTTGTTGGAAAGCTATGTAAATCTTTTACCAATTTTTTGTTGCATACAACAAATACAAACAAGTTTGTATTCTAGATTTAAACGCTAATTGATTTGGAATTGAAATACGAACTTAACGCGGCGTGATTACCCATATTTTGGCAGTTTGTTTTGGACAAAGTACTGCTTTGAAATAAATATTTTTGTACTTTTCATTCATACAAAAAAAATTTATAAATTTATCTGGCTAAGAGCAGCAAAGGTCAAAACTCTCCGAAATTGAAAAAGAGTTTAATATTTTTAAAATGTAAATTTAATCAAATTCGTATCTTATCAATTTTTTTCTCAAAAAATGTTTTTTAGAATAATGTTTTAAGGCTTTAATGGCAATGGATTGGGAATTTAATTACATGCTCAACGCAGTATAACATTCTATATTTAAACAATATGTTTTGGACAAAGTACTAATGTTTTGAACAAAATTAGTGTAAGGATTTGTGTCGAGAAAAGAATTTGTTTGTTTCTATTTTGTATATTTGTTAACTTATGCCAACAATTTAAAAGAATTTTAGAAAGATTTAAAAAAACACATACGGTTTTTTTTTTTCAAGTTATTGTATTTAGTTTTCATAGGGCAAAATACTGTTGTTTTTACGGATATTAAGGAAAAAAGTTTTAATAATATCTTTTCTCTGCTTGAATACTAAAAATAAGGATTTTTTTAATTTTAAAATAAGTAGTAAAGATAAATTTATGCTTCATTTTCAATTTTAATTTCCGCAGGCGAAGCTGCGGGCTACCGACCCTGCTAGTAATACATATAATAAACAGGTTTATATTAATACAACGTCGTCTCAGGAGTGTTCGTCATTAAACGGAATCCCGGGGCCACAATTTTGGGGGCTCAGCCGGAAATATTTGGATCGATTACAAACTATAGTCACTAAACTACGTTGTGTGTTTAAAAGACTGACAAGCGCACAAACTGACAGAATTAAATATTCATTTTGGGAAGAAGAAGAAAATCTTATTTTGGCTATAACTTTTGAACGGAGCATCGGATTTTATCATATGACCCCTCATTCGACGGGTATTTTCAATAGGAACACAAAGTTCTGATATCAACATTTTTGACGAAAAATTATTACATTCGTCATTAAATACACTTTCTAAAATTTTCCTCTTCGGCACGCTGCAATAGAAAATGCATGTGAAGAGTGAAACAAGCACGACCAACACGACGTGTTCGTGTTGGAAATGTATAAATTGTTCGTGTTCGTGCGTGTTCGTTTTTAATCAAAAAACACGATTTATGTATATATATCGCAAGAACAAAACGGAGGATACAATTTCGATAATTATCGGTAGAAATATGTACCTTACAGAACTTATTTTGTCTTCTAACCATTGGTCACACTATTTTTTTGTGATTCCCTCAAAGTTCGGGAACTTCACATGATCAAATTTTTCAAAGATGAAAAATATTATTCAAAGTGCTCTTCGCCGCGGAGACCCAAAATATAAGCTTATACAAAATGAAGCCAGGAGCAAAGTTTGGGAAACTTTTAAGTTATGGAGTGTGATGGAAACAAGTTGGACTTCGCTTGCTGCAATAAATGCAAGGCAGTGTTTGCCTACTCTGGAAAAACGGGAACTGGCGCCCTCAATCGGCATAAATGTGGAATGGGAGAACCTATGCGCCAACTTATTATGACAGATTTTTCCAAGAAAAAAGTACCACAAAAAGTTTTGGATGATCTCGCTCTAAAGCAATTGGGATTTGTTGCTAAAGACTTACAGCAGTTAAATGTTACCGAAGGTATGAAAGTTTGTAAGGGCATGCCTGAACAATTCATAATTTTTTAAACTTCCAGGTGAGGGATTCCGTGAATATGCTCAGGCTCTTCTAAATGTGGCAAGCACTTATGGAGTTCAAAAATTTGAGGATTTGGTCGTTTCTAGAAAGACAATTACCACTAAAGTGATGTCCGAGGAGTACAACCGCATAAAAGTTGACCTTAAGGAAAAGCTATACGTTCAGCACTTGTCATTCACTACTGACATGTGGACTGATACTTATACTCAGAGGTGTTTTTTTGGTTTAAGTGGTCATTACATTTGCGATAAGTTTAATTTGAATGTAGCTATACTGTGTGTCAAAGAATTCCCAGCTGAAAAAAAAACGGGAGCTAATATTTTAGAACTTGTTAAAAATATTCTCGACGATTTTAACATACAGGATAAATTAAGCAGTGGAGTTATTGTTACTGACAATGAACATTGTATGAACATTGTGCTTGCAATGTACATTGTATCAGCTTTTAGTAAATTTAAAAGATTGTCCTGCTCATGCCATAACATTAATTTAGTTATGGATGATATTTTTGAGAAAAACCCAGTTTTTGAAGTTTCTGAACTTATAGAGACTTCAAAAAAACTCGTTAAGTACTTTAAGCACTCCGAACTCAACAACAAATTAAGTAAGTCACTTAAACAGGGAATTAAAACTCGCTGGAATTCGGTTTTTATTTTGCTGCAAAGTATATTTGATGTTCAATCCGAAGTTAAGTCATTATTACTCGAAAAAAACGAGCTGAAGCGAATAAATGATTTAGACTTCGACATAATGGAAGAACTTTTAGACTTTTTAAAGCTTTTTAAGGAGTGTTCGGAAAAATTCAGTTCTGAAAACCATCCCACTATCCACATCTATGTTCTGTGGGTTAATAAATTAATTAAACATTGTAAATCAAATATAAAGGATTCCTTCGCCATATCGCAACTTAAAAGAAATACTTTGCAGTCACTAGAAAAACGCCTTAGCCCAAATGATATTCATTATTTGGGACTCTTCCTAAACCCACCGTTTAAGGAGCTTAGTTTTCTTAGTGCTGAACTAAAGGATCATGTCTTATCACTTGTTAAAATTATGTTAAGTGATAACGTAACCGACATGGAAGCTGCTACCAGTGTTTTAAGAACGGCATCACCAACTGAAACTAGTGAGTTTGAGGAGTATAAAGATGAAAACCTAAAAAAAAAAATTAAGCTTGACAAAAATGAAGTTGATTTGGAAATAGAAAATTATTTTCAAAGCTCAAAAGACTGCAAAAACGATATATTAAGTTATTGAGGGAATGCCAATCATCTAAAGTTATTGCAAAAACTTGCAAGGAATATTTTAAGCATCCCAGTTAGCTCTGCAACAAGTGAGAGGGTATTCTCTACATCGGGAAACATACCTAAAGAAGGACTAGGCTGTTAAGCTCTAATTTAGAGAAACTTTTATTTTTAAATAAAAACATGTAACAAAAAAAATCCAACTGTTTAATAATAAAAAAAAAACGTCTATATTAAACTAAAAAAATTTATTAAATATATATTTTTATTTCGTGCGTGTTCGTGTCGTGTCGTGTTTTAAAATTATTTAATTGATTCGTGTTCGTGCTTGCTGGCAACTCGAGTTTCGTGTTCGTGCTGTGTCGTGTTGAGAAATTTTGACACGCGCCCATCTCTACTGGAGGGTAGTTACAATGCATTTTACAAAGGTCAATTTTTTCACTTTTGCATATGGACGGTTCTTTTACAAACCGAACGGATTTCGACAAAAATATTTTTTACGTATACTATTCGGAAAAAAAGTAAACACGGCCAAAAAAAAAATCTCGGAAACTATAAAAGCTAGAAGATTGGCATTTTGCCTGCAGATTCTAGGAGTTCCTACGCAGCGCAAGTTTGTTTCAAAAAGGTGCCACGCCCCCTCTAACGCCCACAATCGCTCATATACGATTTTAAAAATTGTAATATTTCGGAAAAGTAAAAATGCAGTTTTATTGTGTTTATCAATACCTATCGAAATGTAGAAGAAATTTTTCAAATCGGACCATTCGTTAAAAAGTTATGCGTGTTCAAAGTTTCTATCTCCATCTCCCTCGCACACCCTTTACCTGAGTAAAAAAGTAAACACGGCCGAAAAAAAAATCTCGGAAACTATAAAAGCTAGAAGATTGGCATTTTGCCTGCAGATTCTAGGAGTTCCTACGCAGCGCAAGTTTGTTTCAAAAAGGTGCCACGCCCCCTCTAACGCCCACAATCGCTCATATACGATTTTAAAAATTGTAATATTTCGGAAAAGTAAAAATGCAGTTTTATTGTGTTTATCAATACCTATCGAAATGTAGAAGAAATTTTTCAAATCGGACCATTCGTTAAAAAGTTATGCGTGTTCAAAGTTTCTATCTCCATCTCCCTCGCACACCCTTTACCTGAGTAACGGGTATCTGATTGTCGGGGTACCCGACTATAGCGTTCTCTCTTGTTTAGATTAAAATTAACTACTTTCACTTTTTTTTGCCTTTTTGCACCAAATTTTAAAATTGATGTGACCGTGCATCATATGTATCATAATACCAACATTCCGAAGAAAGATAATAATTGGTCATAATTTCGTGTAACTTAGGGTCATACTTTTCCCGCGAATAAATATTTCCTTTAAATAATATTTTTCAGGGACCGTAATCATATACAAGAGAGAACGCTATAGTCGGGTGCCCCGACAATCAGATACCCGTTACTCAGGTAAAGGGAGTGCGAGGGAGATGGAGATAGAAACTTTGAACACGCATCACTTTTTAACGAACGGTCCGATTTGAAAAATTTCTTCTACATTTCGATAGGTATTGATAAACACAATAAAACTGTATTTTTACTTTTCCGAAATATTGAAAGTTTTAAAATCGTATATAAGCGATTGTGGGCGTTAGAGGGGGCGTGGCACCCTTTTGAAACAAACTTGCGCTGCGTAGGAACTCCAAGAATCTTCATGCCAAATACCAATCTTCTAGCTTTTATAGTTTCCGAGATCTCAGCGTTCATACGGACAGACAGACAGACAGACAGACAGACAGACAGACAGACAGACAGACAGACAGACAGACGGACAGACGGACAGACGGACATGGCTAGATCGACTCGGCTAGTGATCCTGATCAAGAATGTATATACTTTATGGGGTCGGAAACGCTTCCTTCTCCCTGTTACATACTTTTGCACGAATACAATATACCCTTTTACTCTACGAGTAACGGGTATAATTATAGGTATAGTAGGTATTTTTCGCCAATTCCATTTCATGTTAAGTGTTATCAATACTACCAACACGAATTTTTATTTTTTAACAACACTTAAAAATGGCTTAGGCCACGATCGGACGATCAAATTATTATACCCGTTACTCGTAGAGTAAAAGGGTATATTATATTCGTGCAAAAGTATGTAACTGGGAGAAGGAAGCGTTTCCGACCCCATAAAGTATATATATTCTTGATCAGGATCACTAGCCGAGTCGATCTAGCCATGTCCGTCTGTCCGTCTGTCCGTCTGTCCGTCCGTCCGTCCGTCTGTCTGTATGAACGCTGAGAGTTCGGAAACTAAAAAAGCTAGAAGGTTGAGATTTCACACACATATTCTTGGGCTTCCTACGCAGCGCAAGTTTGTTTCATCGAGGTGCCACGCCCCCCCTAACGCCCACAATCGCCATAAACGATTTTCAAATGTGTCTGGAGGCCACATCTTTTAAGATTTTAAAAATATATAAACGCAATTTTATAGTGTTTATTAATACCTATCGAAATGTAGAAGACATTTTTCAAATCGGACCATTCATTAAAAAGTTATACGCAATCAAAATTGTTTATATATCTATCTCCCTCGCACTCCCTTTAGCCCCAATAGATAGTCGGGACACCAACCCGAGTACAGCGTTCGCACTCCCTTTAGCTGAGTGACGGGTATTAGATAGTCGGGACACCAACCCGACTATAGCGTTCTCTCTTGTTTTATTTTATAGAAAATGTTTAAAAATGTAAAAAACCAATAATAGTTTTCTATGTAAGTTAATGTCAATCTGTTCAAACTTGCAGTTCACCTCAGTTAATAGCAAAGTAAAATCTGGCAACTCTAGCATTAAGTTTGATCTGGCATATCAGTTTCTTTTTCCACCACTTTTTTTTTCTCCTCCTGCATTGTACTTCTTCTACACATTATTCGCTTCGAGTTACCGGCTAAGAAGAGACGCCGCAGTTTATCAATAAAGACATTATATAACCAAACGTTTTACTGATTGTTCTGATCACCTGCATCTGCATTGTTGGGGCAAAACCCCAACAGGTTATGGGCCCAGACGCCAACGATCGAAAATAAGTGAAAAGTCAAGAAAGAGAAGCTGTGAAAAATGGCAAATTCGTTCAAACTCCAAAATACATTCCAATCAAAGGGGCCTGTCCGCAAAGCTAGTTTACTAAAACGAGTAGCGTTGTATCGCATGAGTGAAGGAAGTAACGCGCGTGTCACATTAATGATTTCTTTGACGCAGTAAAGAAACTGAAAGAAATCGGGATGGCCATATCTGATGATCTGCTCGCGATTCTCTTGTTGTATAGTTTGCCGGATTCCTATGAGACTTTCAGATGTGCGATTGAAACACGAGACGAATTTCCAGCCCTAGATATTCTCCGTGTTTAAATTCTAGAAGAATCGCAAGCACGTAAAACGAAAACTGACCGTGAGGAACAGAGTGCACTGTACGCAAACCAATCAAAGGGAAAACCTAAAGATGAGAAGTTTCAAAAAGAAACTACGAAATGTTTTTCGTGTAACAAGGTCGGCCATCATGCAAGAAATTGCCAAACGAAGTTCAAAAAGAACGCAAAAAAAGAGCATGGTGAAATAAGTCAAAACAAGAAGGAAGCGCTGATGTCTATATGCGAAAGTGCGTACATGGCGGAAGGACAGAGTAGTATGTGGTGTCTAGACAGCGGATGCTCAACTCACATGAGTCCCAACGAAAGCATATTCGAAAAAATTTCCAAAGTTGAAAAAACATTGCATTTGGCAGATCATAGCACTGCAAAAGTAAATGGAGTCGGCGAAGTAAATATCGAAGTAAAAGGAAAACAGAAGAACAATGAAATAACACTGCAAGAAGTTGTGTTTGTTTCGGAGCTACGCCAAAATTTGCTTTCGGTTTCAAGAATCACTGACAGAGGTTATGAAGTTCATTTTCGTAAGCAAAAAGCCGTAATTGTGAAAAACAATAAGGGAGTCTGGCTTAGCGCAAAACGGTGCGGTAATTTGTACTACCTAAACACGGCTGAACCTCAAGCTAACAAGATTAGTGACAAGCAAAGCGAGATTGATATGTGGCACAGTCGCATGGGTCATTTAAATGAGAAGGATTTAAAAAACACGGCGATAAGTGGAAAGGCGTTCGGAATAAACATCAAGAAAGGAGACAAACTTTCGCAGTGTGAAATTTGTAACACAGAACAAGAGAGAACGTTATAGTCGGGTGCCCCGACTATCAGATACCCGTTACTCAGGTAAAGGGAGTGCGAGGGAGATGGAGATAGAAACTTTGATCACGCATAACTTTTTAACGAATGGTCCGATTTGAAAAATTTCTTCTACATTTCGATAGGTATTGATAAACACAATAAAACTGCATTTTTACTTTTCCGAAATGTTTAAATTTTTAAAATCGTATATTAGCGATTGTGGGCGTTAGAGGGGGCGTGGCACCTTCTTGAAACAAACTTGCGCGGCGTAGGAACTCCAAGAATCTTCATGCCAAATACCAATCCTCTAGCTTTTATAGTCTCCGAGATCTCAGCGTTCATACGGACAGACAGACGGACAGACGGACAGACGGACATGGCTATATCGACTCGGCTAGTGACCCTGATCAAAAATATATATACTTTATAGGGTCGGAAACGCTTTCTTCTAGCTGTTACATACTTTTGCACGAATACAATTTACCCTTTTACTCCACGAGTAACGGGTATAAAAATATTATAATCGTAGTGCCACAGAAATTACACAGCGCATAAGTGGCCTGATATTGATGCTACTCAAAAACCCACCCACATTTAACGCTCAGAAATTATCTATCCCCACACCGCTGCCTGCAAAAAGGAACAGGATTTCAAAAACACTAAAAACCAACTTCTCATTTTCCCGCTGGGATGTCGTGGAAAAACCACATTACCGAATAGCACATGTACAAAATTTTTGGTAATACTATACATTAGCGGGCTCACCCCCGAAATTCGCGAAAAAATTATCCTCGATGGACCGCGATTTCTTAAGAATTTACGTGCAAAAAGAACTTGGCGGTCGGCCATGGTTCTCTTGTAATTGAATATCAAAGTTCCCGGTTTTTATAAAAAACAAGGGTGCTTTTCTCATATTTTCAATCAAAGTAATTACGTTTTAATGAGTTCCTATAAAATTAATTAATTGTTTAAATGAGTTCCTATAAAATTATTTAATTGCTTAAATGAGTTCCTACAAAAAAATGTAGAATTTTGTCAATTTTTTTTAATTGTATTTTTTGTCTAATGAAAAAACGTATGCAAATAATCATGTTATGAGTGGAGCGTGGTCTATAAAGGACATGATTGTTATCACAATGCTGTATCGAGATTTAAGTGACGGCCAGGATCGATCATAGCCATCCAAGGTCCCCCACCAAATAAAACTCAAACAATTTGTATCTTTATATTTATTTAAATAGTTTCAATGAACACTTTTCCGCACCACCATTGAGGTAAAGTTCCAGGCGCGTTTTTTTAGAGTGGTGTCCCCCTTAGGCCTAATCCACGCTTCAGATCCGAATATAACAAAGAGTGTCCTAATTAACAGCTGAGTTGTTATCGAAGGTGTCCTATAAATATATATGCGAAATTTTATGATGTATGTTAAATATGAAATTAAAACATCGTGCAAGTACAAATCAACATAAAAGGTATGAATTTATTCTTGTTACTAGAAACGCGTTCGAATATTAGTAATAGTGGGAATAGAATAGTAGGAAAGTAAAAAGTTAAACTTTCTCAGAGAGTACAGGGATTCAGATTACTTCATCCGGAGATACACATTTTAAATCAGAGGGTACTTTTCTATCTTGACGTTTTTTGGCAAACTTAAAAAATTCAAACTAAAAAATTTTTTTTTTTGGTTACGTCCTGATACACGTGTTTACATATAGTAGTTTACAGCCAAAATATATAAACGCTGGGACCCATTTTTTTCGTTCACTTTTGAGTCACTGATCACAATGAAGTAAAAAAAAATTTTTCGAAAGAATCGTTTTGGAGATATTTGAGATAGCCAGATTTTTGACCACTTGTTTTCGACAAAAATATGGTTTTCGGTGAGCACCTAGCCTTGCTTAAAGAGGTGTATTCTTTATTTTTTAAGTACTTAATATTTTAAATCCAGTGGCTTTGTAAATAAATATACTTGCAAGAAAACATGCAAGAATAAAAATGATATTGGCAAAAACCGACATTTAAAATCAAGCTATTTCCTCGTGTTCACCGAAAACCATATTTTTGTCGAAAAAAACACAAGATTTTCTTCGTTCATTTTTTTTTTAACTCTTTAAATGTTTTTGAATCAAGTGTAGATCTCGAAATTGAAAATCTCGAAAACAAGCGACTTCCCTTCAAAACATTTTTGGTACCACTGCCGACTTATGATGACTTTGAGTCATTTTACTAAACTATGCATATCTCCTAGAATGTTCACTCGATTTGCAAATATTCGGCCTCAGCGTTTTTGGGGCTAACGGCCCTTTAGATCTGCATACTCAAAATAATTTAAAAATATTTATTAGTATTTTTAAAAAAATAATGAAAACTAGCTATTAAAAAAAAAGGCCAAAACTGAAACTTTTTTGGACTTTCAGAAGCTAGATCTCCATCAATTCCGGTCCGATCCTTTTCATCGGTTTTTGAGAACTGTTACATTAAATAAAACAAGTGGTCAAAAATCTGGCTGTCTCAAATATCTCCAAAACGATTCTTTGGAAAAATTCTTTTTTTTCCTTCATCGTGATCAGTGACTCAACAGTAAACGAAAACAAGAGAGAACGCTATAGTCGGGTTGGTGTCCCGACTATCTAATGCCAGTCACTTAGCTAAAGGGAGTGCGAAGGAGATGGATATATACAATTTTTTTGAATGCGCATAACTATTTAATGAATGGTCCGATTTGATAAATGTCTTCTACATTTCGATAGGTAAAAATATACACAACAAAATTGCATTTATAGTTTTCGGAAATCTTTAAAGGTGTGGGCGCCAGACACACTTTAAAATCGTTAGTGGGCAGTTCTGGGCGTTAGAGGGGCGTGGCACCTTTTAGAAATAAACTTGTGCTGCGTAGGAACCCCAAGAATATGTGTGGAAAATCTCAACCTTCTAGCTTTTGTAGTTTCCGAGATCTCAGCGTTCATACGGACGGACAGACAGACAGACGGACAGACGGACATGGCTATATCGACTCGGCTAGTGACCCTGATCAAAAATATATATACTTTATAGGGTCGGAAACGCTTCCTTCTAGCTGTTACATACTTTTGCACGAATACAATATACCCTTTTACTCTACGAGTAACGGGTGTAAAAATGGGTCCCAGCGTTTATATAGAAAAAAACCATTAATCCGTTTGCCTGTGATACCTCCGGAAAGTTGGCCAATTTCAGCATTTTTCGAACTAAGAATCTCTTGCGTCGGAAAACTTTTTGGAAAAAGCAGTTTAACTTGGAAATTCGTCCATCGATGTAAATTTAAAAAGCACTAATTTTGTTGCACAGTGTTATTATCGTCAGTTTTCGAGATATTCCCCCTACAGTTTTGTGCTTTTTAGCGCCAAATTTTATTTAGTATGGTCAGTTTCTACACCACGTGTAGAAATAGAAACATGGTTTACCCTGTTGAGCGAATATCTCGAAATCTGACGATAATAATTGAATGACACTTTTACTATAAATAGTTAATTTATAGCCTCTTCCCATAGAGTCCATTCGTGCGAAACGGTTGGGATTTTTGACAAATGTAAAACTCGTGTTCCCACAGAGGTATGGAGCCATCCAATAACAGCTGACTTGAAGAGAAGTTGCTCAACTCAACATTTACGAAGGGGGATTTTAACTCGGCAAAAGTGGCTTAAAATTGCGTTCTCCTAATCTTAATGTAGAATAATACAATAAATAGCATAAGATAATAGTTTAAAACACAAATCTGAGCTTTTATAACATATCCTATAACGAGTATGCATACATATTGCTGACTGGGGGAGAGCCTAACCACCCGTACCCCACACTCCGCTCCTACTACGCCTCTGTCTAGCCAATTTTAATATGGCAAATTTGTAAACAAAGCCAAATTTCTGCTGTTTTTGAAATTTATAGCAAGTTTGGAACTTTATAGGAGTACCTAGTAATTTTTAATTAATATTAGTTATTATTTACGAACTGCAGAACATATTCTGAGTCTTTGCTGCAAATTGATGTTTTCGTACACAGAACAGCTTACATTTTGGCTTACACATAGCAACTTATTTGCGAACGCTTTTCCGCTCATAACAACTACAAATAATTCAACAATAGCCAAAAAACAATGAGCCTAAGCATTATTTAAATTTTTCCCGCCATCGATTTGATTTGTTCTCGCAGTTATCGGTCAATTTTCCATAGTCAACAGGAAGAATTCAGAGTTGCATCGAAAAAACATCGCCTATCGCATAAAAGAGACCGTCAAATTCCGTCAAAATTGGGAGGCGGATTAACTGGGAAATTTCGGAACGGCAAAACCTTACGGACCATCCGTTCAACGGATGGTGGATGTTGGATGGAGCTCTGTGGGAAGACCCTATTAATTACCATTTTTTTGGGATATCATGCAACATGCACGCTTTGTGAAAGGCACAACGCTAATTTTACGCACATCGTTTTTTTACAAGCCGAACGGATTTTACAAAAAAAAATTTGGCAATACTATACATTAGCGGGCTCACCCCCGAAATTCGCGAAAAAATTATCCTCGATGGACCGCGATTTCTTAAGAATTTACGTGCAAAAAGAACTTGGCGGTCGGCCATGGTTCTCTTGTAATTGAATTTCAAAGTTCCCGGTTTTGCTATAAAAAACAAGGGTGCTTTTCTCATACTTGCTATAAAAATCGAGTTGTCTTTCAAGTTTCCGTAATATTGTTCAACATGACAAACTAAATAAACCTGAATCTGTCCAAGTACATAATGCCAATGGATTATCGAGGTTGAACACGAAGTAACGTTTACTTTAGGGGTAATGCCAACAAGGTTCCATGCATTACCAAGGTAGGGAGGGTATAGAGGAACGCGTGATCAATTCCAACTAGGATCACGCCCAAAACATCGTGTATACTTAGCTCCTTCTACCAGCTATACCGTTTGGGGATATTTATTTTGATATTTTGTGTTTTGTATTGATTAGAGTAGAGTCAGGAAGTGCACTTAACTTTTATCAAGTGGTGAGTTGAAGGAGAATATAGGGATAGGAAAAACCCCGACCCCAATACCGGCGAGCTGAGCACAGAGCGCAGTATAGTGCACTGAAACTCCGATTCCCTCTCCAACCGAGGCTGTTGCCCGCCAACAATTTGCAGCCGTACCATTACAACACGTGGTGTAGAAACTGACCATACTAAATAAAATTTGGCGCTAAAAAGCACAAAACTGTAGGGGGAATATCTCGAAAACTGACGATAATAACACTGTGCAACAAAATTAGTGCTTTTTAAATTTACATCGATGGACGAATTTCCAAGTTAAACTGCTTTTTCCAAAAAGTTTTCCGACGCAAGAGATTCTTAGTTCGAAAAATGCTGAAATTGGCCAACTTTCCGGAGGTATCACAGGCAAACGGATTAATGGTTTTTTTCTATATAAACGCTGGGACCCATTTTTACACCCGTTACTCGTAGAGTAAAAGGGTATATTGTATTCGTGCAAAAGTATGTAACAGCTAGAAGGAAGCGTTTCCGACCCTATAAAGTATATATATTTTTGATCAGGGTCACTAGCCGAGTCGATATAGCCATGTCCGTCTGTCCGTCTGTCTGTCTGTCCGTCTGTCTGTCTGTCCGTCCGTATGAACGCTGAGATCTCGGAAACTACAAAAGCTAGAAGGTTGAGATTTTCCACACATATTCTTGGGGTTCCTACGCAGCACAAGTTTATTTCAAAAAGGTGCCACGCCCCTCTAACGCCCAGAATTGCCCACTAACGATTTTAAAGTGTGTCTGGCGCCCACACCTTTAAAGATTTCCGAAAACTATAAATGCAATTTTGTTGTGTATATTTTTACCTATCGAAATGTAGAAGACATTTTTCAAATCGGACCATTCATTAAATAGTTATGCGCATTCAAAAAAATTGTATATATCCATCTCCTTCGCACTCCCTTTAGCTAAGTGACTGGTATTAGATAGTCGGGACACCAACCCGACTATAGCGTTCTCTCTTGTTTTCGTTTACTGTTGAGTCACTGATCACGATGAAGGAAAAAAAGAATTTTTCCAAAGAATCGTTTTGGAGATATTTGAGACAGCCAGATTTTTGACCACTTGTTTTATTTAATGTAACAGTTCTCAAAAACCGATGAAAAGGATCGGACCGGAATTGATGGAGATCTAGCTTCTGAAAGTCCAAAAAAGTTTCAGTTTTGGCCTTTTTTTTTAATAGCTAGTTTTCATTATTTTTTTAAAAATACTAATCAATATTTTTAAATTATTTTGAGTATGCAGATCTAAAGGGCCGTTAGCCCCAAAAAGCTGAGGCCGAATATTTGCAAATCGAGTGAACATTCTAGGAGATATGCATAGTTTAGTAAAATGACTCAAAGTCATCATAAGTCGGCAGTGGTACCAAAAATGTTTTGAAGGGAAGTCGCTTGTTTTCGAGATTTTCCATTTCGAGATCTACACTTGATTCAAAAACATTTAAAGAGTTAAAAAAAAAATGAACGAAGAAAATCTTTTGTTTTTTTCGACAAAAATATGGTTTTCGGTGAACACGAGGAAATAGATTGATTTTAAATGTCGGTTTTTGCCAATAACATTTTTATTCTTGCATGTTTTCTTGCAAGTATATTTATTTACAAAGCTACTGGATTTAAAATATTAAGTACTTAAAAAATAAAGAATACACCTCTTTAAGCAAGGCTAGGTGCTCACCGAAAACCATATTTTTGTCGAAAACAAGTGGTCAAAAATCTGGCTATCTCAAATATCTCCAAAACGATTCTTTCGAAAAATTTTTTTTTACTTCATTGTGATCAGTGACTCAAAAGTGAACGAAAAAAATGGGTCCCAGCGTTTATATATTTTGGCTGTAAACTACTATATGTAAACACGTGTATCAGGACGTAACCAAAAAAAAAAAATTTTTAGTTTGAATTTTTTAAGTTTGCCAAAAAACGTCAAGATAGAAAAGTACCCTCTGATTTAAAATGTGTATCTCCGGATGAAGTAATCCGAATCCCTGTACTCTCTGAGAAAGTTTAACTTTTTACTTTCCTACTATTCTATTCCCACTATTACTAATATTCGAACGCGTTTCTAGTAACAAGAATAAATTCATACCTTTTATGTTGATTTGTACTTGCACGATGTTTTAATTTCATATTTAACATACATCATAAAATTTCGCATATATATTTATAGGACACCTTCGATAACAACTCAGCTGTTAATTAGGACACTCTTTGTTATATTCGGATCTGAAGCGTGGATTAGGCCTAAGGGGGACACCACTCTAAAAAAACGCGCCTGGAACTTTACCTCAATGGTGGTGCGGAAAAGTGTTCATTGAAACTATTTAAATAAATATAAAGATACAAATTGTTTGAGTTTTATTTGGTGGGGGACCTTGGATGGCTATGATCGATCCTGGCCGTCACTAAAATCTCGATACAGCTTGTGATAACAATCATGTCCTTTATAGACCACGCTCCACTCATAACATGATTATTTGCATACGTTTTTTCATTAGACAAAAAATACAATTAAAAAAATTTGACAAAATTCTACATTTTTTTGTAGGAACTCATTTAAGCAATTAAATAATTTTATAGGAACTCATTTAAACAATTAATTAATTTTATAGGAACTCATTAAAACGTAATTACTTTGATTGAAAATATGAGAAAAGCACCCTTGTTTTTTATAAAAACCGGGAACTTTGATATTCAATTACAAGAGAACCATGGCCGACCGCCAAGTTCTTTTTGCACGTAAATTCTTAAGAAATCGCGGTCCATCGAGGATAATTTTTTCGCGAATTTCGGGGGTGAGCCCGCTAATGTATAGTATTACCAAAAATTTTGTACATGTGCTATTCGGTAATGTGGTTATTCCACGACATCCCAGCGGGAAAATGAGAAGTTGGTTTTTAGTGTTTTTGAAATCCTGTTCCTTTTTGCAGGCAGCGGTGTGGGGATAGATAATTTCTGAGCGTTAAATGTGGGTGGGTTTTTGAGTAGCATCAATATCAGGCCACTTATGCGCTGTGTAATTTCTGTGGCACTACGATTATAATATTTTTATACCCGTTACTCGTGGAGTAAAAGGGTAAATTGTATTCGTGCAAAAGTATGTAACAGCTAAAAGGAAGCGTTTCCGACCCTATAAAGTATATATATTCTTGATCAGGGTCAGTAGCCGAGTCGATATAGCCATGTCCGTCTGTCCGTCTGTCCGTCTGTCTGTCCGTATGAACGCTGAGATCTCGGAGACTATAAAAGCTAGAGGATTGGTATTTGGCATGAAGATTCTTGGAGTTCCTATGCCGCGCAAGTTTGTTTCAAGAAGGTGCCACGCCCCCTATAACGCCCACAATCGCTAATATACGATTTTAAAAACTTAAATATTTCGGAAAAGTAAAAATGCAGTTTTATTGTGTTTATCAATACCTATCGAAATGTAGAAGAAATTTTTCAAATCGGACCATTCGTTAAAAAGTTATGCGTGATCAAAGTTTCTATCTCCATCTCCCTCGCACTCCCTTTACCTGAGTAACGGGTATCTGATAGTCGGGGCACCCGACTATAACGTTCTCTCTTGTTCTGTGTTACAAATTTCACACTGCGAAAGTTTGTCTCCTTTCTTGATGTTTATTCCGAACGCCTTTCCACTTATCGCCGTGTTTTTTAAATCCTTCTCATTTAAATGACCCATGCGACTGTGCCACATATCAATCTCGCTTTGCTTGTCACTAATCTTGTTAGCTTGAGGTTCAGCCGTGTTTAGGTAGTACAAATTACCGCACCGTTTTGCGCTAAGCCAGACTTCCTTATTGTTTTTCACAATTACGGCTTTTTGCTTACGAAAATGAACTTCATAACCTCTGTCAGTGATTCTTGAAACCGAAAGCAAATTTTGGCGTAGCTCCGAAACAAACACAACTTCTTGCAGTGTTATTTCATTGTTCTTCTGTTTTCCTTTTACTTCGATATTTACTTCGCCGACTCCATTTACTTTTGCAGTGCTATGATCTGCCAAATGCAATGTTTTTTCAACTTTGGAAATTTTTTCGAATATGCTTTCGTTGGGACGCATGTGAGTTGAGCATCCGCTGTCTAGACACCACATACTACTCTGTCCTTCCGCCATGTACCCACTTTCGCATATAGACATCAGCGCTTCCTTCTTGTTTTGACTTATTTCACCATGCTCTTTTTTTGCGTTTTTTTGAACTTCGTTTGGCAATTTCTTGCATGATGGCCGACCTTGTTACACGAAAAACATTTCATAGTTTCTTTTTGAAACTTCTCATCTTTAGGTTTTCCCTTTGATTGGTTTGCGTACAGTGCACTCTGTTCCTCACGGTCAGTTTTCGTTTTACGTGCTTGCGATTCTTCTAGAATTTAAACACGGAGAATATCTAGGGCTGGAAATTCGTCTCGTGTTTCAATCGCACATCTGAAAGTCTCATAGGCAAACTATACAACAAGAGAATCGCGAGCAGATCATCAGATATGGCCATCCCGATTTCTTTCAGTTTCTTTACTGCGTCAAAGAAATCATTAATGTGACACGCGCGTTACTTCCTTCACTCATGCGATACAACGCTACTCGTTTTAGTAAACTAGCTTTGCGGACAGGCCCCTTTGATTGGAATGTATTTTGGAGTTTGAACGAATTTGCCATTTTTCACAGCTTCTCTTTCTTGACTTTTCACTTATTTTCGATCGTTGGCGTCTGGGCCCATAACCTGTTGGGGTTTTGCCCCAACAATGCAGATGCAGGTGATCAGAACAATCAGTAAAACGTTTGGTTATATAATGTCTTTATTGATAAACTGCGGCGTCTCTTCTTAGCCGGTAACTCGAAGCGAATAATGTGTAGAAGAAGTACAATGCAGGAGGAGAAAAAAAAAGTGGTGGAAAAAGAAACTGATATGCCAGATCAAACTTAATGCTAGAGTTGCCAGATTTTACTTTGCTATTAACTGAGGTGAACTGCAAGTTTGAACAGATTGACATTAACTTACATAGAAAACTATTATTGGTTTTTTACATTTTTTAAACATTTTCTATAAAATAAAACAAGAGAGAACGCTATAGTCGGGTTGGTGTCCCGACTATCTAATACCCGTCACTCAGCTAAAGGGAGTGCGAACGCTGTACTCGGGTTGGTGTCCCGACTATCTATTGGGGCTAAAGGGAGTGCGAGGGAGATAGATATATAAACAATTTTGATTGCGTATAACTTTTTAATGAATGGTCCGATTTGAAAAATGTCTTCTACATTTCGATAGGTATTAATAAACACTATAAAATTGCGTTTATATATTTTTAAAATCTTAAAAGATGTGGCCTCCAGACACATTTGAAAATCGTTTATGGCGATTGTGGGCGTTAGGGGGGCGTGGCACCTCGATGAAACAAACTTGCGCTGCGTAGGAAGCCCAAGAATATGTGTGTGAAATCTCAACCTTCTAGCTTTTTTAGTTTCCGAACTCTCAGCGTTCATACAGACAGACGGACGGACGGACGGACAGACGGACAGACGGACAGACGGACAGACGGACATGGCTAGATCGACTCGGCTAATGATCCTGATCAAGAATATATATACTTTATGGGGTCGGAAACGCTTCCTTCTCCCAGTTACATACTTTTGCACGAATATAATATACCCTTTTACTCTACGAGTAACGGGTATAATAATTTGATCGTCCGATCGTGGCCTAAGCCATTTTTAAGTGTTGTTAAAAAATAAAAATTCGTGTTGGTAGTATTGATAACACTTAACATGAAATGGAATTGGCGAAAAATACCTACTATACCTATAATTATACCCGTTACTCGTAGAGTAAAAGGGTATATTGTATTCGTGCAAAAGTATGTAACAGGGAGAAGGAAGCGTTTCCGACCCCATAAAGTATATACATTCTTGATCAGGATCACTAGCCGAGTCGATCTAGCCATGTCCGTCTGTCCGTCTGTCCGTCTGTCTGTCTGTCTGTCTGTCTGTCTGTCTGTCTGTCTGTCTGTCTGTCTGTCTGTCCGTATGAACGCTGAGATCTCGGAAACTATAAAAGCTAGAAGATTGGTATTTGGCATGAAGATTCTTGGAGTTCCTACGCAGCGCAAGTTTGTTTCAAAAGGGTGCCACGCCCCCTCTAACGCCCACAATCGCTTATATACGATTTTAAAACTTTCAATATTTCGGAAAAGTAAAAATACAGTTTTATTGTGTTTATCAATACCTATCGAAATGTAGAAGAAATTTTTCAAATCGGACCATTCGTTAAAAAGTTATGCGTGTTCAAAGTTTCTATCTCCATCTCCCTCGCACTCCCTTTACCTGAGTAACAGGTATCTGATTGTCGGGGCACCCGACTATAGCGTTCTCTCTTGTATATGATTACGGTCCCTGAAAAATATTATTTAAAGGAAATATTTATTCGCGGGAAAAGTATGACCCTAAGTTACACGAAATTATGACCAATTATTATCTTTCTTCGGAATGTTGGTATTATGATACATATGATGCAGTCACATCAATTTTAAAATTTGGTGCAAAAAGGCAAAAAAAAGTGAAAGTAGTTAATTTTAATCTAAACAAGAGAGAACGCTATAGTCGGGTACCCCGACAATCAGATACCCGTTACTCAGGTAAAAGTGGGAGGAGATGGAGATAGAAACTTTGAACGCATAACTTTTTACGAATGGTCCGATTTGAAAAATTTCTTCTACATTTCGATAGATTTTGATAAACACAATAAAACTGCATTTTACTTTTCCGAAATGTGCAATTTTAAATCGTATATGAGCGATTGTGGAAAACTAGAGGAGGCGCGTCTTTGAAAATTGACTTGCGCTGCGTAGAACTCTAGAATCTACTAGCAATCTTCTAGCTTTTATAGTTTCCGAGGTTTTTTCGGCCGTGTTTACTTTTTTACTCAGGTAAAGGGTGTGCGAGGAAGATGGAGATAGAAACTTTGAACACGCATAACTTTTTAACGAATGGTCCGATTTGAAAAATTTCTTCTACATTTCGATAGGTATTGATAAACACAATAAAACTGCATTTTACTTTTTCCGAAATATTGAAATTTTTAAAATCGTATATAAGATGTGGGCGTTAGAGGGGCGTGGCACCTTTTTTGAAACAAACTTGCGCTGCGTAGGAACTCTAGAATCTGCAGGCAAAATGCCAATCTTCTAGCTTTTATAGTTTCAGATTTTTTTTTTGGCCGTGTTACTTTTTCCGAGATAGTATGCGTAAAAAATATTTTTGGCAAATCCGTTCGGTTTGTAAAAGAACCGTCCATATGCAAAAGTGAAAAAATTGGCCTTTGTAAAATGCATTGTAACTGCCCTCAGTAGAGATGGGCGCGTGTCAAAATTTCTCAACACGACACAGCACGAACACGAAACTCGAGTTGCCAGCAAGCACGAACACGAATCAATTAAATAATTTTAAAACACGACACGACACGAACACGCACGAAATAAAAATATATATTTAATAAATTTTTTAGTTTAATATAGACTTTTTTTATTATTAAACAGTTGGATTTTTTTTGTTACATGTTTTTATTTAAAAATAAAAGTTTCTCTAAATTAGAGCTTAACAGCCTAGTCCTTCTTTAGGTATGTTTCCCGATGTAGAGAATACCCTCTCACTTGTTGCAGAGCTAACTGGGATGCTTAAAATATTCCTTGCAAGTTTTGCAATAACTTTAGATGATTGGCATTCCCTCAATAACTTAATATATCGTTTTTGCAGTCTTTTGAGCTTTGAAAATAATTTTCTATTTCCAAATCAACTTCATTTTTGTCAAGCTTAATTTTTTTTAGGTTTTCATCTTTATACTCCTCAAACTCACTAGTTTCAGTGGGTGATGCCGTTCTTAAAACATTGGTAGCAGCTTCCATGTCGGTTACGTAATCACTTAACATAATTTTAACAAGTGATAAGACATGATCCTTTAGTTCAGCACTATGAAAACCAAGCTCCTTAAACGGTGGGTTTAGGAAGAGTCCTAAATAATGAATATCATTTGGGCTAAGGCGTTTTTCTAGTGACTGCAAAGTATTTCTTTTAAGTTGCGATATGGCGAAGGAATCCTTTATATTTGATGGTTTTCAGAACTGAATTTTTCCGAACACTCCTTAAAAAGCTTTAAAAAGTCTAAAAGTTCTTCCATTATGTCGAAGTCTAAATCATTTATTCGCTTCAGCTCGTTCTTTTCGAGTAATAATGACTTAACTTCGGATTGAACATCAAATATACTTTCCAGCGAGTTTTAATTTCCTGTTTAAGTGACTTACTTAATTTGTTGTTGAGTTCGGAGTGCTTAAAGTACTTAACGAGTTTTTTTGAAGCCTCTATAAGTTCAGAAACTTCAAAAGCTGGGTTTTTCTCAAAAATATCATCCATAACTAAATTAATGTTATGGCATGAGCAGGACAATCTTTTAAATTTACTAAAAGCTGATACAATGTTCGCTCCATTGTCAGTAACAATAACTCCACTGCTTAATTTATCTTGTATGTTAAAATCGTCGAGAATATTTTTAACAAGTTCTAAAATATTAGCTCCCGTTTTTTTTCAGCTGGGAATTCTTTGACACACAGTATAGCTACATTTAAATTAAACTTATCGCAAATTAAACATCACTTTAGTGGTAATTGTCTTTCTAGAAACGACCAAATCCTCAAATTTTTGAACTCCATAAATGCTTCTTACATTTAGAAGAGCCTGAGCATATTCACGGAATCCCTCACCTGGAAGTTTAAAAATTTTGAATTGTTCAGGCATGCCCTTACAAACTTTCATACCTTCGGTAACATTTAACGGCTGTAAGTCTTTAGCAACAATTGCCAATTGCTTTAGAGCGAGATCATCCAAAACTTTTTGTGGTACTTTTTTCTTGGAAAAATCTGTCATAATAAGTTGGCGCATAGGTTCTCCCATTCCACATTTATGCCGATTGAGGGCGCCAGTTCCCGTTTTTCCAGAGTAGGCAAACACTGCCTTGCATTTATTGCAGCAAGCGAAGTCCAACTTGTTTCCATCACACTCCACTAACTTAAAAGTTTCCCAAACTTTGCTCCTGGCTTCATTTTGTATAAGCTTATATTTTGGGTCTCCGCGGCGAAGAGCACTTTGAATAATATTTTTCATCTTTGAAAAATTTGATCATGTGAAGTTCCCGAACTTTGAGGGAATCACAAAAAGTTAGTGTGACCAATGGTTAGAAGACAAAATAAGTTCTGTAAGGTACATATTTCTACCGATAATTATCGAAATTGTATCCTCCGTTTTGTTCTTGCGATATATATACATAAATCGTGTTTTTTGATTAAAAACGAACACGCACGAACACGAACAATTTATACATTTCCAACACGAACACGTCGTGTTGGTCGTGCGTGTTTCACTCTTCACATGCATTTTCTATTGCAGCGTGCCGAAGAGGAAAATTTTAGAAAGTATATATAATGACGAATGTAATAATTTTTCGTCAAAAATGTTGATATCAGAACGTTGTGTTCCTATTGAAAATACCCGTCGAATGAGGGGTCATATGATAAAATCCGATGCTCCGTTCAAAAGTTATAGCCAAAATAAGATTTTCTTCTTCTTCCCAAAATGAATATTTAATTCTGTCAGTTTGTGCGCTTGTCAGTCTTTTAAACACACAACGTAGTTTAGTGACTATAGTTTGTAATCGATCCAAATATTTCCGGCTGAGCCCCCAAAATTGTGGCCCCGGGATTCCGTTTAATGACGAACACTCCTGAGACGACGTTGTATTATTATAAACCTGTTTATTATATGTATTACTAGCAGGGTCGGTAGCCCGCAGCTTCGCCTGCGGAAATTAAAATTGAAAATGAAGCATAAATTTATCTTTACAACTTATTTTAAAATTAAAAAATCCTTATTTTTAGTATTCAAGCAAAGAAAAGATATTATCAAAACTTTTTTCCTAAATATCCGTAAAAACAACAGTATTTTGCCCTATGAAAACTAAATACAATAACTTGAAAAAAAAACCGCATGTGTTTTTTTAAATCTTTCTAAAATTCTTTTGGATTGTTGGCATAAGTTAACAAATATACAAAATAGAAACAAACAAATTCTTTTTTGGACACAAATCCTTACACTAATTTTGCGAGGGTGTAGAAAAGCAGATATTGCAAGTGGAGGAAAACCATAACTGAGTACGTTCGGAAAATCTATAATGCGGGAAGTCGAAAAACCAGAGGATTTTGGCCTGCATTCTACTGCCGGAGATCCAAATAGAAACCTCATTTCCCCCTTACTTTTTGTGTCACCCCCGTGTATTTTGAAACCAGAGATGGAAGAAATGTAAGGGGTAAATGAGGTTTTGTCCCTTCCGCTTGTATGGAGAGACCTGATGAAAATATGTTATTTTCCAGAGGAATTTTCCCGGTGGGATGGTTCGGCTCATTCATTAAAGCATTCATTAGAGGCTTAGAAAGGGACAAATATATATACATTGTACTGGGATTGGTTTGGATAAGATGGCATGGTCATTTAGAATTTAGACGTTTAATTTAAACTTTATAATTCAAATAAATTTAACTGGGTTAATCATTTAGGTTGAATGGTGTAAAATTAATAGTGTGTATTGCCATGCAACGTTTTTTCATAGAAAAAAATTCGATATTTTAAAAACTGAAAATGGCGCCACCTTTTTAACAAAAACTGATTGTAACTAACAATATGGCGCATATGTTAAATTTAAAAAAAATAATTTTTTTTGGTGGGAATAATGATAACAAATTTTTTTTTAATCTTAATTTGTTTTTATTTTTAAGAATTTAAAGACTCATTTTTAAAAAAAGAAGAGGTTTTAGAGGAAATATTGCAAAGGACACGAAGTTAATCGGATTACTACAACCGGAGATACAGACTTTCAATAAGAGGGTAAAAAAAAATTTTTTTTTTCGGCCGTGTTTACTTTTTTTCCGAATAGTATACGTAAAAAATATTTTTGGCCAAATCCGTTCGGTTTGTAAAAGAACCGTCCATATGCAAAAGTGAAAAAATTGACCTTTGTAAAATGCATTGTAACTACCCTCCAGTAGAGATGGGCGCGTGTCAAAATTTCTCAACACGACACAGCACGAACACGAAACTCGAGTTGCCAGCAAGCACGAACACGAATCAATTAAATAATTTTAAAACACGACACGACACGAACACGCACGAAATAAAAATATATATTTAATAAATTTTTTTAGTTTAATATAGACTTTTTTTTTTATTATTAAACAGTTGGATTTTTTTTGTTACATGTTTTTATTTAAAAATAAAAGTTTCTCTAAATTAGAGCTTAACAGCCTAGTCCTTCTTTAGGTATGTTTCCCGATGTAGAGAATACCCTCTCACTTGTTGCAGAGCTAACTGGGATGCTTAAAATATTCCTTGCAAGTTTTTGCAATAACTTTAGATGATTGGCATTCCCTCAATAACTTAATATATCGTTTTTGCAGTCTTTTGAGCTTTGAAAATAATTTTCTATTTCCAAATCAACTTAATTTTTGCCAAGCTTAATTTTTTTTTAGGTTTTCATCTTTATACTCCTCAAACTCACTAGTTTCAGTGGGTGATGCCGTTCTTAAAACACTGGTAGCAGCTTCCATGTCGGTTACGTAATCACTTAACATAATTTTAACAAGTGATAAGACATGATCCTTTAGTTCAGCACTATGAAAACTAAGCTCCTTAAACGGTGGGTTTAGGAAGAGTCCTAAATAATGAATATCATTTGGGCTAAGGCGTTTTTCTAGTGACTGCAAAGTATTTCTTTTAAGTTGCGATATGGCGAAGGAATCCTTTATATTTTCCTTTATATTTTATAATTTAAACCCACAGAACATAGATGTGGATAGTGGGATGGTTTTCAGAACTGAATTTTTCCGAACACTCCTTAAAAGCTTTAAAAAGTCTAAAAGTTCTTCCATTATGTCGAAGTCTAAATCATTTATTCGCTTCAGCTCGTTCTTTTCGAGTAATAATGACTTAACTTCGGATTGAACATCAAATATACTTTGCAGCAAAATAAAAACCGAATTCCAGCGAGTTTTAATTTCCTGTTTAAGTGACTTACTTAATTTGTTGTTGAGTTCGGAGTGCTTAAAGTACTTAACGAGTTTTTTTGAAGCCTCTATAAGTTCAGAAACTTCAAAAGCTGGGTTTTTCTCAAAAATATCATCCATAACTAAATTAATGTTATGGCATGAGCAGGACAATCTTTTAAATTTACTAAAAGCTGATACAATGTTCGCTCCATTGTCAGTAACAATAACTCCACTGCTTAATTTATCTTGTATGTTAAAATCGTCGAGAATATTTTTAACAAGTTCTAAAATATTAGCTCCCGTTTTTTTCAGCTGGGAATTCTTTGACACACAGTATAGCTACATTTAAATTAAACTTATCGCAAATTAAACATCACTTTAGTGGTAATTGTCTTTCTAGAAACGACCAAATCCTCAAATTTTTGAACTCCATAAATGCTTCTTACATTTAGAAGAGCCTGAGCATATTCACGGAATCCCTCACCTGGAAGTTTAAAAAATTATGAATTGTTCAGGCATGCCCTTACAAACTTTCATACCTTCGGTAACATTTAACGGCTGTAAGTCTTTAGCAACAAATCCCAATTGCTTTAGAGCGAAATCATCCAAAACTTTTTGTGGTACTTTTTTCTTGGAAAAATCTGTCATATTAAGTTGGCGCATAGGTTCTCCCATTCCACATTTATGCCGATTGAGGGCGCCAGTTCCCGTTTTTCCAGAGTAGGCAAACACTGCCTTGCATTTATTGCAGCAAGCGAAGTCCAACTTGTTTCCATCACACTCCACTAACTTAAAAGTTTCCCAAACTTTGCTCCTGGCTTCATTTTGTATAAGCTTATATTTTGGGTCTCCGCGGCGGAGAGCACTTTTTTTCATCTTTGAAAAATTTGATTATGTAAAGTTCCCGAACTTCGAGGGAATCACAAAAAGTTAGTGTGACCAATGGTTAGAAGACAAAATAAGTTCTGTAAGGTACATATTTCTACCGATAATTATCGAAATTGTATCCTCCGTTTTGTTCTTGCGATATATATACATAAATCGTGTTTTTTGATTAAAAACGAACACGCACGAACACGAACAATTTATACATTTCCAACACGAACACGTCGTGGTGGTCGTGCGTGTTTCGTGTCACGAAAAATAACACGACACGCGCCCAACTCTACCAGGTATGCACCCAAATACAGCATTTGGAACCACGTCTTTTTAACTTATTTTGCCTCAAACAGCTGAAATCGCAAACAGACGCAGCTGGAACTTTCCTAAAATCAAGAAGAATGTTCAAAAAACGTTTTAGGGAAGTATAAAAAATATTTTATGATATAGTTTTTTTTAAACTCCTTTAGCAAATAGCGAATGACCATGAGATGCGGATCTCGAACTGTTATTTGTTTTTACCTTATTTGTACTTAATGAGCACACCAATTAGGGAAACCAAACATCAGGATCATGTGATACTTAGTTTTTAAGATATTCCACCTAGAAGTGGCGTAAATTGGCTAAAAATTAAGTTTTTTTTTAAAGCGAAAAATTTGTCAACTTTGAAGGGGCGAATGTCGTACAAATTTTTACATATTTAAAAAGAGGGATCAATTATCTGTCGAATGGTGTGGGTTACAACCTTCTAGGACAAAATCGAGATTTTGATTTATTGGACTTTTTACGCTTTGCAGGTGAAAAAAAAAAACTTCCAGGACTTCTTTTCTTTTGACACTAGGCTCAAATTAAAACTCTTGATTAGCTCTAAAATGCGTGCTAGGGCTGACTTTAACCACTTTGACCACTATTCGTTTTTAAGATATATAAAGCTTTATTTATTTATTTATTTATTTAATGCTACCAACTACTTATAAACTACTTGCTAACAGTGGGTATGAGCTTTAGCAGTTGTAGGCCTTCAGCTCTTTGTGGTTCGTATATGTTTCAATTTCATGTCTTTGAGTCTAGCTTAGTAACTAGATGTTTTTTTTTTCTTTCTTTAATTTACAAAGTTTTGTTGCTATTTTTTTTTTTTTTCTTATTTTATTTGGTTACTTGATGTACTTCTGTATATTTGTGTTTATTTTTTTTTTTTAATTTTTTTATATTTTATTTACAATGTTGGAGTTTGTGAGAAAGTTTATGGTGTTGTTGAAGTTGTTGTTTGGGGGGTTTGCAAGATATAGTAGAGGATTGAGGTTGTGGAAGCATTGGGAGCGTTGTGGGCACAAGTTGTTTTTAGTATTGTCAAGGTAGTGGGCATTAGTTAAGTTTGTATGTCCAAGTCTAAGTCTAGTTATTATTATTTGTTGTCTACTGTTCAGTGGAGAGTTTATGTGGGGGGTGTTTGAGGGTGATAGCTTTGCTATTTGATGGTACCAATTGGAGGTTGAATTGAGTAGGATCGTTTGTTTATCTTTTAGTTTTGTTTTAAGGAAGTGTGTTACGTCTTTCGTGTTGTTGTTTGGGGTAAACGTTAAGGGGAATTTAGCAGCACTTTTGGCTGCTTCGTCTGCGTTTTCGTTTTCTATAAGTCCTATGTGGCTAGGAACCCATATAAGCGAGATTTTTGGGAAGTGTTTGGTGATAAGGTTTCTGACTGAGGTGGCATAATGTGTATGGTTGTTGTGGTTAGTGATCGAGGAGATGGATGAAAGGGAGTCTGTTCATATAGCGTGTTTGCCTGGAATCTTGATGCATATTTTAATGGCCTCTTGAATTGCTATTATCTCACTCGAAAGGACTGAGGAATAGTAAGGCAGGATACCTAGTTTTATTGTTTCTGTTTCGCTTATATGGGTTCCTAGCCACATGGAAAACGAAAACGCAGACGAAGCAGCCAAAAGTGCTACTAAATTCCCCTTAACGTTTACAACAACACGAAAGACGTAACACACTTCCTTAAAACAAAACTAAAAGATAAACAAACGATCCTACTTTCAATTCAACCTCCAATTGGTACCATCAAATAGCAACTATCACCCTCAAACACCCCCCACATCAAACTCTCCACTGAACAGTAGACAACAAATAATAATAACTAGACTTAGACTTGGACATACAAACTTAACTAATGCCCACTACTGCTTGACAATACTAAAAACAACTTGTGCCCACAGCGTCCCAATGCTTCCACAACTTCAATCCTCTACTATATCTTGCAAACCCCCCAAACAACAACTTCAACAACACCATAAACTTTCTCACAAACTCCAACATTGTAAATAAAATATAAAAAAAAATTAAAAAAAAAAAAAATAAACACAAATATACAGAAGTACATCAAGTAACTGACAAATAAAATAAGTACCAAAAAAAAAAAAAGTAAGCAACAAAACTTTGTGAAATTAAAGAAAGAAAAAAACATCTAGTTACTAAGCTAGACTCAAAGACATGAGAATTGAAACATATACGAACCACAAAGAGCTGAAGGCCTACAACTGACTAAAGCTCATACCCACTGTTAGCAAGTAGTTTATAAGTAGTTGGTAGCATTAAATAAATAAATAAATAAATAAAGCTTTATATATTCAAAAACGAATAGTGGTCAAAGTGGTTAAAAAGTCAGCCCTAGCACGCATTTTAGAGCTAATCAAGAGTTTTAATTTGAGCCTAGTGTCAAAAGAAAGAAGTCCTGGAAGTTTTTTTTTTCACCTGCAAAGCGTAAAAAGTCCAATAAATCAAAATCTCGATTTTGTCTAGAAGGTTGTAACCCACACCATTCGACAGATAATTGATCCCTCTTTTTAAATATGTAAAAATTTGTACGACATTCGCCCCTTCAAAGTTGACAAATTTTTCGCTTTAAAAAAAACTTAATTTTTAGCCAATTTACGCCACTTCTAGGTGGAATATCTTAAAAACTAAGTATCACATGATCCTGATGTTTGGTTTCCTAATTGGTGTGCTCATTAAGTACAAATAAGGTAAAAACAAATAACAGTTCGAGATCCGCATCTCATGGTCATTCGCTATTTGCTAAAGGAGTTTAAAAAAAACTATATCATAAAATATTTTTTATACTTCCCTAAAACGTTTTTTTGAACATTCTTCTTGATTTTAGGAAAGTTCCAGCTGCGTCTGTTTGCGATTTCAGCTGTTTGAGGCAAAATAAGTTAAAAAGACGTGGTTCCAAATGCTGTATTTGGGTGCATACCTGGTAGAGTTGGGCGCGTGTCGTGTTATTTTTCGTGACACGAAACACGCACGACCACCACGACGTGTTCGTGTTGGAAATGTATAAATTGTTCGTGTTCGTGCGTGTTCGTTTTTAATCAAAAAACACGATTTATGTATATATATCGCAAGAACAAAACGGAGGATACAATTTCGATAATTATCGGTAGAAATATGTACCTTACAGAACTTATTTTGTCTTCTAACCATTGGTCACACTAACTTTTTGTGATTCCCTCGAAGTTCGGGAACTTTACATAATCAAATTTTTCAAAGATGAAAAAAAGTGCTCTCCGCCGCGGAGACCCAAAATATAAGCTTATACAAAATGAAGCCAGGAGCAAAGTTTGGGAAACTTTTAAGTTAGTGGAGTGTGATGGAAACAAGTTGGACTTCGCTTGCTGCAATAAATGCAAGGCAGTGTTTGCCTACTCTGGAAAAACGGGAACTGGCGCCCTCAATCGGCATAAATGTGGAATGGGAGAACCTATGCGCCAACTTAATATGACAGATTTTTCCAAGAAAAAAGTACCACAAAAAGTTTTGGATGATTTCGCTCTAAAGCAATTGGGATTTGTTGCTAAAGACTTACAGCCGTTAAATGTTACCGAAGGTATGAAAGTTTGTAAGGGCATGCCTGAACAATTCATAATTTTTAAACTTCCAGGTGAGGGATTCCGTGAATATGCTCAGGCTCTTCTAAATGTAAGAAGCATTTATGGAGTTCAAAAATTTGAGGATTTGGTCGTTTCTAGAAAGACAATTACCACTAAAGTGATGTTTAATTTGCGATAAGTTTAATTTAAATGTAGCTATACTGTGTGTCAAAGAATTCCCAGCTGAAAAAAAACGGGAGCTAATATTTTAGAACTTGTTAAAAATATTCTCGACGATTTTAACATACAAGATAAATTAAGCAGTGGAGTTATTGTTACTGACAATGGAGCGAACATTGTATCAGCTTTTAGTAAATTTAAAAGATTGTCCTGCTCATGCCATAACATTAATTTAGTTATGGATAATATTTTTGAGAAAAACCCAGCTTTTGAAGTTTCTGAACTTATAGAGGCTTCAAAAAAACTCTTTAAGTACTTTAAGCACTCCGAACTCAACAACAAATTAAGTAAGTCACTTAAACAGGAAATTAAAACTCGCTGGAATTCGGTTTTTATTTTGCTGCAAAGTATATTTGATGTTCAATCCGAAGTTAAGTCATTATTACTCGAAAAGAACGAGCTGAAGCGAATAAATGATTTAGACTTCGACATAATGGAAGAACTTTTAGACTTTTTAAAGCTTTTTAAGGAGTGTTCGGAAAAATGCAGTTCTGAAAACCATCCCACTATCCACATCTATGTTCTGTGGGTTAAATATAAAATATAAAGGAAAATATAAAGGATTCCTTCGCCATATCGCAACTTAAAAGAAATACTTTGCAGTCACTAGAAAAACGCCTTAGCCCAAATGATATTCATTATTTAGGACTCTTCCTTAACCCACCGTTTAAGGAGCTTAGTTTTCATAGTGCTGAAATAAAGGATCATGTCTTATCACTTGTTAAAATTATGTTAAGTGATTACGTAACAGACATGGAAGCTGCTACCAGTGTTTTAAGAACGGCATCACCCACTGAAACTAGTGAGTTTGAGGAGTATAAAGATGAAAACCTAAAAAAAAAAATTAAGCTTGACAAAAATGAAGTTGATTTGGAATTAGAAAATTATTTTCAAAGCTCAAAAGACTGCGAAAACGATATATTAAGTTATTGGAGAAATGCCAATCATCTAAAGTTATTGCAAAAATTTGCAAGGAATATTTTAAGCATCCCAGTTAGCTCTTCAACAAGTGAGAGGGTATTCTCTACATCGGGAAACATACTTACCGAAAGAAGGACTAGGCTGTTAAGCTCTAATTTAGAGAAACTTTTATTTTTAAATAAAAACATGTAACAAAAAAAATTCAACTGTTTAATAATCAAAAAAAAGTCTATATTAAAATAAAAAAAATTTATTAAATACATATTTTTATTTCGTGCGTGTTCGTGTCGTGTCGTGTTTTAAAATTATTTAATTGATTCGTGTTCGTGCTTGCTGGCAACTCGAGTTTCGTGTTCGTGCTGTGTCGTGTTGAGAAATTTTGACACGCGCCCATCTCTAATACCTGGTAAAATCAATAGCTTTTTTCAGGAAATCTGTTACTGTGTTGATATTTTTTAAGAAATATAAGTTATTTTTTATTTTCTTAAATGTTTGGACTAAAAATTAGTTTGATTTCAATGATATAAAAACATAATTTTTTTTGAATAATTTATTTTTTAAAATTTTTTACAAAAATTTTTTGTTAAAAAGTTTTTTACCAAAAGCTTTGAAAAAAAATAAAACAAAACAAAAAAAATAAAACAAACAAAAAATAATAATGCAAAACAAAAACTTTTTAACAAACAATTTTTTTTGTCGGAAAAAAATGAGTTTGTTTATAAATTTTGACTTTGCCGATTTGTAAGTACGCCTCTGCCACGCCCTTTCCATGTCTCAATCATGCATTTTAAAGGTAGATCAATTATTTATCAAATGCCGTTTACATCACTCAATTATTTCAACTGGTTCAAAAGTTATGATTTATTACCAAAAAAAAGTTACAGTGGCGCCGAGTGTCGCGTGCGACAGCAGAGAATGGCCTATATGATGCAAGTTTTACTATTTGCTTGCTGCCAGAAAGTTTTTTGGGCGCAATCCTCCAAATAAGTTGGTTGAGACTTTCATTTGCATTTTGCGAATAGCCACCTAGACATTTTTTCAAAAAATCGTCCTCATTTAGATCTTCATATATTGGTTTGATAGCACATAACAGATCTTCTGGAAGAGGACTTTTAATATGTTTGAAGTTCTGTTGTGGCCATAGCCTTTTGATAAGCACACCACGAGTCCTCGCCAATCGGACACTTATCGTGTTGGGGGTTATCATCTGTTGACCACATGTTAACCACCGAATCACAATTATATCTTATTGCAGCTCCGTAGTAGACTCAAATTATCTATAATTTTTCCGGTAAGCTTTCCTTTACCTCCGAGAACTTTATTTCGCCTTTTTCTACCTTTATTTTGGCCTGTTAGCACGATTTTATCTTCAACGGTGTTTTTCACAATGTCACGCAGTCGCTTTCCCATCCTTTGTTAAACGTGGCCAACACATTCCTTTTTATGGATGGTGAAATGTTTGGCTTAAACTAAGTTTCCGAATGTTTTGCTATCGCCGCCTCCAACATAGTTGCTGATCCTTGCTCCATATTTTTCTTCAGATCGGCAAAACATTTCGATTACTGCGCCTAATTCCATGTTTCCATTTTTTTCCCATAATTTTCATAGCTGGCGATGCGAACTACTTACGAGGATATCTATAACTTTTTCAGTCCAATATCAATGAAGTAACGCCAAACAAGGAGCTGAATCCTTGTTTTTACCAAGTTCCGTCACCAGAAACAGTCAAAGTAATCGAATTGGCAATAGTTTTCTTCGTTTGCGGCACATAGGACAAATTTGTCAGCAGTTGCTTTGACATTGTTGCAAATATACATATCTAAAAATGAAGCTTTGCATAAAAAATTATTTGAGATGTCCAATAGACCACAAAACTTATTGCAACCCGCCAAGCCCAAACCTAATACAACTAATACTCTTGAATTGCTACTCTTAAGGTACATACATATTGTGCTCTTTAATTGTTACGCTCAATTTGTCACACATATTGGAATTTGCATGCTTACACATACACGCGCAATTATGCGAGCGCATTAGTTTTAAAACCAAATGAATTGGAAATTAAAGATCACTTGAGAGTGAGAACTGAACAAAAGCGCATCAAGTTTATTGTCTGTCCCGTCCGTCTACGCGAGTTAGCCTACCATAATTAATTCGACTTGGACCTTAAGTTGCTTGTGGCAATGGACCACTTTAGAAGGACGTTCCCGTATTAGACATCCATTTTTTGGCGCCCCCGGGAGGACTCTTTCTAGACGTTTCTTTGGGATATCAACATCTTGCTTTTAACTTCGGCATTTTATTGGATTTTGAATTGGATATATCTTGTGATTTTGACGACTTGGAACATATGGATTTTACCCTGACCAGGAGTGCACAGGTAACGAGTGAGAGTGAATTACTTGCTTGTTTGTTTAACAAACTTTAATAAATTTGTTAAAAACATTGTGCGGCAAAAAAAATAAAAATTTTAAGCCTACGCACATATACACATAAATGCACTAAAGCATTAGAGTGGACCGTAATTCATTTTATCACTCGGTGTCAATTCTTTCGTCATTTGTGCAAAGCAAAATTACCCACCCCCGTTTGCATTAGTTTGCTTGCGCTTTGGTTGCTGATGCTGCGTCGGCAGCGAATTTAGTTTGTTGTTGCTTTGACTTTGTTTGTAATTTTATTTTTCTTTGTCTTTGCATTTTTGCTGCTTGGCAGGAAATTTTGTGCTTTGATTTTGCGTTATTTGTATTGCTGCTTGGGCAGTGAAATTTAACGATCATCTCACACACACATACACATACATATACAGTGCGTGTATCGCTTAGTGGTGTTCGGCCACTCTTGTTCGAAATTTAAATTAAATCAATTAAATCAATTCCCTTTTTTTTAAGTACATTTAATTTCGTTTGGATAATTGTTGGTTGCTATTGGAGCAGAGTTCTTCACTTATGACGGGAAAAAAAGGAAAAGGTCAAAACAGATCGCTAGGTGAAACCACTTTGAGCCACCTCGATACATTGTTAATGCAGTATAAAAATGTTATTGCTGATATAGAACGTATTAAAACTACAGTTCAAAAGTACTCAGGGTACGTCGACCCAATTGAAATTGATTGATAAACCAATATGTAGAGAAAGCCTTTAAGGTTCACCAAGATTTGAATGACATTTATACAGATCTTGTGTCTCGAGCTGATTTAGAAGACCTATGTGCGACAACAAAGGCTTTATTAAAAAGCAAAGGTACTAGTCACCACATCATCAAAGACACTCAAGCAAATTCAACCATGATAAGATTAACTTGTGCTCAAGGCAAAAAACTTCCTCACATGAAACTGCCAAAGTTTAGTGGGGAGTATTCTGAATATAAAAATTGCATTGGACTTTTCGAAAACCTTGTTGAAAATGACCTTTCTCTTTCAAATGTTGAAAAATTCAACTATTTTTTGTCTTGCTTAGAGAAAGAGGCTTTAGGCGCGGTAAAATCGTATCAAGTAACCGATGCTAATTAAATTTTATGATAATAGTTGTCTTATTTTTTTTGAAAGCGTTTCGAAGCTATTTGAACTCCCGCAAACGCAAGGCCCTGCTTCATCTTCACTGCGTTCTTTGATAGACACAGTAAGAGCCGTGTATGAGTCATTGTTGTCTTTGGGAAATGACAAACAGATTTCCAACGCTATGCTCATACACTTAGTTATGAGCAAGGTGGATTCTACGACACGGTCAAAATGGGAGGAGAATTTAGATTATACAAAACTGCCACTTTGGGATGATTGCGAAAAGGCCCTTAATAAAAGGTATCAGCACCTCTCTACTGCAGAAAATTCTTCAGGAGGGGGAGCTTTTAGAGCTCAAAAATATGAGCGTAATGGTGGAAAAAAGGGAGGGAAAACTTCGCTAACAATGGCTTAGCCAAATGAACAGCATAATCCAAAATACTCGCTTTGCAAATCGGATGACCACTATATACAATCTTGTTCCTCTTTTGCTGCTATCCCATGCAATAATCGCTTTAAGTTTGTTAAATCATTTCCTCTGTGTATAAATTGCCTACGAAAAGGTCACACAGTTATAACCTGCAAGTCGAGCACTTGCAGAGCCTGTTCAAAGCCGCATCATACTATATTGCATAGGTACGCAACAGAAACTCAAGGGAAATCCACTAGACAAGCTCTACCAGCACAAACTTCGACATCTAGTCAATTATCATCCGCTAATCTCGCTGCTAGTGATTCTGATCAAGTCATATTAGCTACGGCAATAGTAAAAAAAAGGATCAGTTGGGATCTTACCACATGGCCAGAGCGCTCTTAGACTCTGCGTCTCAGGTCAATTTTATTACCGAAAACCTTGCTAATACTTTGAAATTACCCAAATCTCGCAAAGACATAAATTTAGTAGGCATAGACAAGACAAAATCTGTCATTCGGCATGCCGTTCCAACTGATATTGCCTCTCGTTTGAATTCCATTGAAACAATGACTGAATTAAGTATTTAAAAATCTATCACGTCCTATCAACCCGAAAGGCTTGTGGAAAATGTTAACATTCCAAGTCATATTGATCTCTCTGACCCCCTTTTCCATAAGCCGCAACATGTAGACTTGCTGCTTGGGGCAGACGCTTTCTTCGATCATCTTAAAGATGGGCGTCTGAGGTGTAAACAAGATTCTTTAACTTTACTTGAAACAGTTTTTGGTTGGATTGAGTCTGGTCATTGTAAAACCCCATCACATAAGAATGCTTGCTTAACATCGTTATTAAGTATAACTGGTGAATCGTCGTTAGACTCAATTGTTAAAAAGTTCTGGGAGTTAGAGCAAGCTCCAAATACCTCGAATCCAAATTTATATACCCCAGAACAGCTTCTTTGCGAGCAACCGTTTACTGAATCTGTAAACAGATTACCGTCAGACAGGCTGAGTGTTAAATTGCCTTTTAAATCTAGTCCAACTTGCCTTGGCTCCTCCTTTGAGACAGTTAAGAAACAATTTCTTGGCTTGGAGAGGCGAATGGGAAAACAAGCGGATGTCCGTGACATGTATATCTCCTTTATCTTTCATAAACATTTCACTTGGTCATATGAGTGCAATCAATATCACAATCCAGTATGAGCCACATTATTTTATCCCATACCAGTGTGTGCTCAGACCGCAAAGCTCTTCAACAAATTTGCGAGTCGTTTTCGATGCGTCAAGCAAAACGTGTTCACAAATGTCGCTTAATGATACTCTTATGGTTTGTCCAACGATACAACCATCTCTCTATGCAACTTTGCTTCGTTTCCGTTTACATCCTTACGCAATTACTGCTGACAATCAATTAATCATCTGGAGAGAGAACCCGAAAGATCAATTGCAAATTTATCAATTAAATACGGTTACATAAGGCTCTGCGTCAGCACCTTTTTTGGCTATCCGGTGTCTGAAATATTTGAGTGACATACCCGCAACATCGCATAAATTAGCATCGAAATCACTTGCTAATGATTTTTATGTCGATGATTTATTAGCTGGACCAGAAACGCCAGAGGAATTAGGATTGTTGCAGCAGAAGTTGGACTCTGTATTAAAACCATTTGAATTTGGTTTAGCCAAATGGTCATCAAACTGCCAACAATTCAAAGTTTCTGATGCGTCTATTACAATTGGGTCGCAAGATGACACCAAAACTTTGGGTTTAATTTGGAATCCCAAAAGTGATGTGTTTAAATATTCCGCAGACCATCTTTCACTCGATTTCGTGCCGACTAAAAGGTCTATTTTATCGTTTGTAGCACGTTTGTATGACCCACTTGGATTATTGTGTCCAATTGTCACTCGTGCTAAAATTCTTATTCAAAAATCTGGCTGCATAAGTTAGATTGGGATGAAGCGTTGCCCTAAGATTTACTTGAACAATTAAAATCGGTAACTACAATAATTGCAAAAAATATGAAATATCAAATTCAAGGATTCGCCGATGCGTCAAAGAGAGCATACGGCTGCTGCATTTATGTCATCAGGAGCATCAGGAAAGAACGTTTACACGATTGCTCACAGCAAAATCGAGAGTAGCACCTCTCAAAACTATGTCGGTGCCTCGCTTGGAGCTCAGCGCTGCTCACTTACTGGCAAAGTTATGGAATGAAATCAGGGATGTGTTGAGCACACCAGTGGACGAAATTTTTTGTGGTCGGACTCTGAGGTGGTGCTGTATTGGATTAAGAAGCACCCGTCACACCTAAAAACATTTGTTGCGAATCGTGTATCAGAGATTCAAGAATTGACTTCGCAAGCTAACTGGCGTCATGTGCCTACCAGCGCGAATCCAGCGGACATCCTTTCACGTGGCTGCTCAACTAGTGAGCTCTTGGAATCAATTTGGTTTACGGGCCCAAACTTCTTAAAGGAAAACCGTTGTCAGTAAACCACCACCTGGAACTCCCAAAGATCTCTCTGTGTTAGAGATGCGGAAGGATGCCACAGTCTTGATCGCGACCGATGCACTGAAGAATCCATTTGTGGACCTGGTTAACAAGTCATATTTGAAAATTCTGCGCATCGTGTCATATATGCTTCGATTTATTAATGGAAAATCGCACAAGCAGACTTTACTCGTGCCATCAGCAGATGAACTTCGTTCGGCGTTTTTAGCAGTGGTGTCTGCGTTGCAGCGAATCGAATTCGCAACTGAAATTGCAAAGCTACAAAAATCCTTGGTTTTACAGCCATCTTATCAGAAACTTAATCCATTTTTGTATCCTCATCAAGCTGGCAAGCAATTGTGGTGGCTGCTAGGAGTTGGCGGTTATTTGCTGAAAGCGCCTGTGCCACACAATGCTAAATTCCCTTTACTCATGCCAAAGGATTGCCGTTTCGTTAAATTATACCTACAATATTTACATCATTCAAATTGTCATGCTATTCTTCGGCATCAAATTTGGTTGATTAACGCCTCGTCAAGCTTGTAATAGCATTGTACGGAAGTGTGTACATTGTTTTCGTTATAAGCCAGTTTTGGCAATCCAAATAATGAGAAATTTACCTGCTGATCGTCTTCATGGCAATAGACCGTTTGAGATCAGTGGAGTGGACTTTTGTGGTCCAATTTTGGTAACCTTAGGAATTAGAGGTAAGTCAGCTGTAAATATGTATATTGCCATATTTGTTGGCTTTGTCTTTAAGGCTGTTCACATAGAACTTGTTTCAGACCTCACTTCTAAATCATTTATTATGTGTTTGTCTAGGTTTGTTGGCCGGCGTGGACGGGTACAGAAGATTTACTGCGACAATGCCACCAATTTTGTCGGTGCCTCTCGGATGCTTCAAGAGTTCAAAGATCACTTAAATGCCAACAAGGATGCCATAATGGAATTCGCTGCCACGCGAGGAATCACTTTTTCGTTCATCCCGCCTTTAGCGCCGCATTTCGGCGGCCTCTGGGAGGCGGCCGTAAAATCGGCCAAAGGATTAATGATCAAGGCCGTGGGCAGTGCAGTGCTTCGGCAGGACGAACTGAACACCGTGCTGGTGGAGGTAGAAGCCATTCTAAATTCGAGGCCCATGGTCGTACACAGCTCCAACCCCAACGATGGCGAAGCAGTAGCCCCAACCCATCCGTTGCGCTGCCATTCGTGTACAGTCAGCCAGTAACAGAAGACAAACTGAGCTACTTAAAGAGATGGCAACTGATATCCGCCATCAAGCAACGGTTTTGGGTAGATTGGCAACGCAATTACGTCCTGAGTCTGCAGCAGCGCCAGAAGTGGTTGACCGAGAGCCACAACATCGAAATCGGAACTATCGTCGTGGTCCACGAGGACAACAGTCCACCGCAGCAGTGGCTGCTAGGAATCATCGAGAAGGTGATCGAAGGCGCGGATGTAAAAGTTCGAGTGGCAGTCGTCTGAACTAAATCTGGCGTGTATAAGCGTTCTATTCATCGGTTAACTCCTTTACCAATTGAGGAATCTTGAAGCCCTGCAGCCGTTAAACGCGGCCGATGTTTAGCCATTTTATTTCATTTCAAATCCTACTGTTTAGATATATTCAATTATAACTTAAATAATTGCTCTAATAGTTGCATACATTTTTATAAGAACGCTTAAGCTTAAATTTACTCTTTTTATACCCGTTACTCGTAGAGTAAAAGGGTATATTGTATTCGTGCAAAAGTATGTAACAGGGAGAAGGAAGCGTTTCCGACCCCATAAAGTATATATATTCTTGATCAGGATCACTAGCCGAGTCGATCTAGCCATGTCCGTCTGTCCGTCTGTCTGTCCGTCTGTCTGTCCGTCTGTCTGTCTGTATGAACGCTGAGATCTCGGAAACTATAAAAGCTAGAAGATTGGCGTTTTGCATGCAGATTCTAGGAGTTCCTACGCAGCGCAAGTTTGTTTCGCTTATATACGATTTTAAAAATTTCAATATTTCGGAAAAGTAAAAATGCAGTTTTATTGTGTTTATCACAAACTTCCAGCACAAACTTCGACATCTAGTCAATTATCATCCGCTAATCTCGCTGCTAGTGATTCTGATCAAGTCATATTAGCTACGGCAATAGTAAAAAAAAGGATCAGTTGGGATCTTACCACATGGCCAGAGCGCTCTTAGACTCTGCGTCTCAGGTCAATTTTATTACCGAAAACCTTGCTAATACTTTGAAATTACCCAAATCTCGCAAAGACATAAATTTAGTAGGCATAGACAAGACAAAATCTGTCATTCGGCATGCCGTTCCAACTGATATTGCCTCTCGTTTGAATTCCATTGAAACAATGACTGAATTAAGTATTTAAAAATCTATCACGTCCTATCAACCCGAAAGGCTTGTGGAAAATGTTAACATTCCAAGTCATATTGATCTCTCTGACCCCCTTTTCCATAAGCCGCAACATGTAGACTTGCTGCTTGGGGCAGACGCTTTCTTCGATCATCTTAAAGATGGGCGTCTGAGGTGTAAACAAGATTCTTTAACTTTACTTGAAACAGTTTTTGGTTGGATTGAGTCTGGTCATTGTAAAACCCCATCACATAAGAATGCTTGCTTAACATCGTTATTAAGTATAACTGGTGAATCGTCGTTAGACTCAATTGTTAAAAAGTTCTGGGAGTTAGAGCAAGCTCCAAATACCTCGAATCCAAATTTATATACCCCAGAACAGCTTCTTTGCGAGCAATCGTTTACTGAATCTGTAAACAGATTACCCTCAGACAGTCTGAGTGTTAAATTGCCTTTTAAATCTAGTCCAACTTGCCTTGGCTCGTCCTTTGAGACAGTTAAGAAACAATTTCTTGGCTTGGAGAGGCGAATGGGAAAACAAGCGGATGTCCGTGACATGTATATCTCCTTTATCTTTCATAAACATTTCACTTGGTCATATGAGTGCAATCAATATCACAATCCAGTATGAGCCACATTATTTTATCCCATACCAGTGTGTGCTCAGACCGCAAAGCTCTTCAACAAATTTGCGAGTCGTTTTCGATGCGTCAAGCAAAACGTGTTCACAAATGTCGCTTAATGATACTCTTATGGTTTGTCCAACGATACAACCATCTCTCTATGCAACTTTGCTTCGTTTCCGTTTACATCCTTACGCAATTACTGCTGACAATCAATTAATCATCTGGAGAGAGAACCCGAAAGATCAATTGCAAATTTATCAATTAAATACGGTTACATAAGGCTCTGCGTCAGCACCTTTTTTGGCTATCCGGTGTCTGAAATATTTGAGTGACATACCCGCAACATCGCATAAATTAGCATCGAAATCACTTGCTAATGATTTTTATGTCGATGATTTATTAGCTGGACCAGAAACGCCAGAGGAATTAGGATTGTTGCAGCAGAAGTTGGACTCTGTATTAAAACCATTTGAATTTGGTTTAGCCAAATGGTCATCAAACTGCCAACAATTCAAAGTTTCTGATGCGTCTATTACAATTGGGTCGCAAGATGACACCAAAACTTTGGGTTTAATTTGGAATCCCAAAAGTGATGTGTTTAAATATTCCGCAGACCATCTTTCACTCGATTTCGTGCCGACTAAAAGGTCTATTTTATCGTTTGTAGCACGTTTGTATGACCCACTTGGATTATTGTGTCCAATTGTCACTCGTGCTAAAATTCTTATTCAAGAAATCTGGCTGCATAAGTTAGATTGGGATGAAGCGTTGCCCTAAGATTTACTTGAACAATTAAAATCGGTAACTACAATAATTGCAAAAAATATGAAATATCAAATTCAAGGATTCGCCGATGCGTCAAAGAGAGCATACGGCTGCTGCATTTATGTCATCAGGAGCATCAGGAAAGAACGTTTACACGATTGCTCACAGCAAAATCGAGAGTAGCACCTCTCAAAACTAAGTCGGTGCCTCGCTTGGAGCTCAGCGCTGCTCACTTACTGGCAAAGTTATGGAATGAAATCAGGGATGTGTTAAGCACACCAGTGGACGAAATTTTTTGTGGTCGGACTCTGAGGTGGTGCTGTATTGGATTAAGAAGCACCCGTCACACCTAAATAAATTTGTTGCGAATCGTGTATCAGAGATTCAAGAATTGACTTCGCAAGCTAACTGGCTTCATGTGCCTACCAGCGCGAATCCAGCGGACATCCTTTCACGTGGCTGCTCAACTAGTGAGCTCTTGGAATCAATTTGGTTTACGGGCCCAAACTTCTTAAAGGAAAACCGTTGTCAGTAAACCACCACCTGGAACTCCCAAAGATCTCTCTGTGTTAGAGATGCGGAAGGATGCCACAGTCTTGATCGCGACCGATGCACTGAAGAATCCATTTGTGGACCTGGTTAACAAGTCATATTTGAAAATTCTGCGCATCGTGTCATATATGCTTCGATTTATTAATGGAAAATCGCACAAGCAGACTTCACTCGTGCCATCAGCAGATGAACTTCGTTCGGCGTTTTTAGCAGTGGTGTCTGCGTTGCAGCGAATCGAATTCGCAACTGAAATTGCAAAGCTACAAAAATCCTTGATTTTACAGCCATCTTATCAGAAACTTAATCCATTTTTGTATCCTCATCAAGCTGGCAAGCAATTGTGGTGGCTGCTAGGAGTTGGCGGTTATTTGCTGAAAGCGCCTGTGCCACACAATGCTAAATTCCCTTTACTCATGCCAAAGGATTGCCGTTTCGTTAAATTATACCTACAATATTTACATCATTCAAATTGTCATGCTATTCTTCGGCATCAAATTTGGTTGATTAACGCCTCGTCAAGCTTGTAATAGCATTGTACGGAAGTGTGTACATTGTTTTCGTTATAAGCCAGTTTTGGCAATCCAAATAATGAGAAATTTACCTGCTGATCGTCTTCATGGCAATAGACCGTTTGAGATCAGTGGAGTGGACTTTTGTGGTCCAATTTTGGTAACCTTAGGAATTAGAGGTAAGTCAGCTGTAAATATGTATATTGCCATATTTGTTGGCTTTGTCTTTAAGGCTGTTCACATAGAACTTGTTTCAGACCTCACTTCTAAATCATTTATTATGTGTTTGTCTAGGTTTGTTGGCCGGCGTGGACGGGTACAGAAGATTTACTGCGACAATGCCACCAATTTTGTCGGTGCCTCTCGGATGCTTCAAGAGTTCAAAGATCACTTCAATGCCAACAAGGATGCCATAATGGAATTCGCTGCCACGCGAGGAATCACTTTTTCGTTCATCCCGCCTTTAGCGCCGCATTTCGGCGGCCTCTGGGAGGCGGCCGTAAAATCGGCCAAAGGATTAATGATCAAGGCCGTGGGCAGTGCAGTGCTTCGGCAGGACGAACTGAACACCGTGCTGGTGGAGGTAGAAGCCATTCTAAATTCGAGGCCCATGGTCGTACACAGCTCCAACCCCAACGATGGCGAAGCAGTAGCCCCAGCCCATCCGTTGCGCTGCCATTCGTGTACAGTCAGCCAGTAACAGAAGACAAACTGAGCTACTTAAAGAGATGGCAACTGATATCCGCCATCAAGCAACGGTTTTGGGTAGATTGGCAACGCAATTACGTCCTGAGTCTGCAGCAGCGCCAGAAGTGGTTGACCGAGAGCCACAACATCGAAATCGGAACTATCGTCGTGGTCCACGAGGACAACAGTCCACCGCAGCAGTGGCTGCTAGGAATCATCGAGAAGGTGATCGAAGGCGCGGATGTAAAAGTTCGAGTGGCAGTCGTCTGAACTAAATCTGGCGTGTATAAGCGTTCTATTCATCGGTTAACTCCTTTACCAATTGAGGAATCTTGAAGCCCTGCAGCCGTTAAACGCGGCCGATGTTTAGCCATTTTATTTCATTTCAAATCCTACTGTTTAGATATATTCAATTATAACTTAAATAATTGCTCTAATAGTTGCATACATTTTTATAAGAACGCTTAAGCTTAAATTTACTCTTTTTATACCCGTTACTCGTAGAGTAAAAGGGTATATTGTATTCGTGCAAAAGTATGTAACAGGGAGAAGGAAGCGTTTCCGACCCCATAAAGTATATATATTCTTGATCAGGATCACTAGCCGAGTCGATCTAGCCATGTCCGTCTGTCCGTCTGTCTGTATGAACGCTGAGATTTCGGAAACTATAAAAGCTAGAAGGTTGAGATTTCACACACATATTCTTTGGCTTCCTACGCAGCGCAAGTTTGTTTCATCGAGGTGCCACGCCCCCCCTAACGCCCGCAATCGCCATAAACGATTTTCAAATGTGTCTGGAGGCCACATCTTTTAAGATTTTATAGTGTTTATTAATACCTATCGAAATGTAGAAGACATTTTTCAAATCGGACCATTCATTAAAAAGTTATACGCAATCAAAATCGTTTATATATCTATCTCCCTCGCACTCCCTTTAGCCCCAATAGATAGTCGGGACACCAACCCGAGTACAGCGTTCGCACTCCCTTTAGCTGAGTGACGGGTATTAGATAGTCGGGACACTAACCCGACTATAGCGTTCTCTCTTGTTACTCTTGAATTGCTACTCTTAAGGTACAAATATTTTGTGCTCTTTAATTGTTACGCTCACTTTGTCACACATATTGGAATTCCCACCGGGAAAGTGAGAAGGTGGTTCTTTGTGTGTTGGAAAACCTCTTCCTTTTAGCAAAAAATGTTGGAAATCCTGTATCTTCTAGCAGGCGACGGTGTAGGGAATTTGAAATTCCTTTGGAAAACCACATAGAAACCTCATTTCCCCCTTACTTTTTGTGTCACCCCCGTGTATTTCGAAACCAGAGACGGAAGAAATGTAAGGGGTGAATGAGGTTTAGTCCCTTCCGCTTGTATGGAGAAACCTGATGAAAATATGTTATTTTCCAGAGGAATTTTCCCAGTGGGTTTGCATGCTTACACATACACGCGCAATTATGCGAAAAAAAGTGCCACGCCCCTCTAACGCCCACAATCGCTTATATACGATTTTAAAAATTTAAATATTTCGGAAAAGTAAAAATTCAGTTTTATTGTGTTTATCAATACCTATCGAAATGTAGAAGAAATTTTTCAAATCGGTCCATTCGTTAAAAAGTTATGCGTGATCAAAGTTTCTATCTCCATCTCCCTCGCACTCCCTTTACCTGAGTAACGGGTATCTGATAGTCGGGGCACCCGACTATAACGTTCTCTCTTGTTATACCCGTTACTCGTAGAGTAAAAGGGTATATTGTATTCGTGCAAAAGTATGTAACAGCTAGAAGGAAGCGTTTCCGACCCCATAAAGTATATATATTCTTGATCAGGATCACTAGCCGAGTCGATCTAGCCATGTCCGTCTGTCCGTCTGTCTGTCCGTCTGTCTGTCCGTCTGTCTGTCCGTCTGTCTGTCCGTCTGTCTGTCCGTCTGTCTGTCCGTCTGTCTGTCCGTCTGTCTGTCTGTATGAACGCTGAGATCTCGGAAACTATAAAAGCTAGAAGATTGGCGTTTTGCATGCAGATTCTAGGAGTTCCTACGCAGCGCAAGTTTGTTTCAAAAGGGTGCCATTTGTACATTTGTGGCGAATCGTGTATCAGAGATTCAAGAATTGACTTCGCAAGCTAACTGGCGTCATGTGCCTACCAGCGCGAATCCAGCGGACATCCTTTCACGTGGCTGCTCAACTAGTGAGCTCTTGGAATCAATTTGGTTTACGGGCCCAAACTTCTTAAAGGAAAACCGTTGTCAGTAAACCACCACCTGGAACTCCCAAAGATCTCTCTGTGTTAGAGATGCGGAAGGATGCCACAGTCTTGATCGCGACCGATGCACTGAAGAATCCATTTGTGGACCTGGTTAACAAGTCATATTTGAAAATTCTGCGCATCGTGTCATATATGCTTCGATTTATTAATGGAAAATCGCACAAGCAGACTTCACTCGTGCCATCAGCAGATGAACTTCGTTCGGCGTTTTTAGCAGTGGTGTCTGCGTTGCAGCGAATCGAATTCGCAACTGAAATTGCAAAGCTACAAAAATCCTTGATTTTACAGCCATCTTATCAGAAACTTAATCCATTTTTGTATCCTCATCAAGCTGGCAAGCAATTGTGGTGGCTGCTAGGAGTTGGCGGTTATTTGCTGAAAGCGCCTGTGCCACACAATGCTAAATTCCCTTTACTCATGCCAAAGGATTGCCGTTTCGTTAAATTATACCTACAATATTTACATCATTCAAATTGTCATGCTATTCTTCGGCATCAAATTTGGTTGATTAACGCCTCGTCAAGCTTGTAATAGCATTGTACGGAAGTGTGTACATTGTTTTCGTTATAAGCCAGTTTTGGCAATCCAAATAATGAGAAATTTACCTGCTGATCGTCTTCATGGCAATAGACCGTTTGAGATCAGTGGAGTGGACTTTTGTGGTCCAATTTTGGTAACCTTAGGAATTAGAGGTAAGTCAGCTGTAAAGATGTATATTGCCATATTTGTTGGCTTTGTCTTTAAGGCTGTTCACATAGAACTTGTTTCAGACCTCACTTCTAAATCATTTATTATGTGTTTGTCTAGGTTTGTTGGCCGGCGTGGACGGGTACAGAAGATTTACTGCGACAATGCCACCAATTTTGTCGGTGCCTCTCGGATGCTTCAAGAGTTCAAAGATCACTTCAATGCCAACAAGGATGCCATAATGGAATTCGCTGCCACGCGAGGAATCACTTTTTCGTTCATCCCGCCTTTAGCGCCGCATTTCGGCGGCCTCTGGGAGGCGGCCGTAAAATCGGCCAAAGGATTAATGATCAAGGCCGTGGGCAGTGCAGTGCTTCGGCAGGACGAACTGAACACCGTGCTGGTGGAGGTAGAAGCCATTCTAAATTCGAGGCCCATGGTCGTACACAGCTCCAACCCCAACGATGGCGAAGCAGTAGCCCCAGCCCATCCGTTGCGCTGCCATTCGTGTACAGTCAGCCAGTAACAGAAGACAAACTGAGCTACTTAAAGAGATGGCAACTGATATCCGCCATCAAGCAACGGTTTTGGGTAGATTGGCAACGCAATTACGTCCTGAGTCTGCAGCAGCGCCAGAAGTGGTTGACCGAGAGCCACAACATCGAAATCGGAACTATCGTCGTGGTCCACGAGGACAACAGTCCACCGCAGCAGTGGCTGCTAGGAATCATCGAGAAGGTGATCGAAGGCGCGGATGTAAAAGTTCGAGTGGCAGTCGTCTGAACTAAATCTGGCGTGTATAAGCGTTCTATTCATCGGTTAACTCCTTTACCAATTGAGGAATCTTGAAGCCCTGCAGCCGTTACTGTTTAAATATATCACTATGGACGGCAGTCCATGTAGTGACGAAGCGCACAAGGAGAGTGTGCGAAGGCGACTACTATTATATAGCCGCAAAATTGAAAATCTGCTGTGATAGTCCGATCGTAATGAGTAATACACCAATCGAAAGGTATTGCAAAAACTTAAAGGATTGCATACCAATACTTTAAGAAAATCAATTGGTTTGGGAGAGAGAGCGGTGAAAGTGTAAAAGTGAAAATTTAGAAATTTGGATCTGTTGGGGCCGGTGGGGATAAATGCCCCCTCGAAATGTTTTAGTAGTTTTCCTATTGAAAATACCCGTCGAATGAGGGGTCATATGATAAAATCCGACGCTCCGTTCAAAAGTTATAGCCAAAATAAGATTTTCTTCTTCTTCCCAAAATGAAAATTTAATTTTGTTTGTCAGTTTGTCAGTTTGTCAGTTTGTCCAAAACATGTTTTTTAAGTTTTGAAAATTTGATATGGCGTTCATCACATCGATATAAAAAACTTTTGTTCTACCACTTTTGGAAAAACCCGCAAGTTTAGCGGGAAAACAGCTATAAATAGCTAAAATTCGGAAAGCCGTAACTTCTATACTACTAAAGCTACAGACTTGTACTGCATCTCGTTTGAAAGGTATTCTTAAATGCTATAAACGCCTTCTAAATGCAATTTGTGTAAATGTAATAGTTAAAAAGATATGAACAAAAGAAAATTTTTTAAAACTTTTTTTTTAGCTTTTTTTTATTTTTCTCAAAAACGGCTCTAACGATTTTCTTTAAAACTTGAAACTGTATAGCCCTTGAGATTCCTTAAATTTTGGTATATAACACATTACTGTAAAAATTCACGTTTAAAAGTTATTCAGAAACAAAAATAGCCACTTTTGCCAGCTCATAACAATTAATGCTGCCCAAGGGCCGTTCATTTAAAGCCCGAACAGATTTGGCCAAAAAAAAATTTTTACATTTTTGATTTGCTTGAAACTTTTTTTACATGTTCCATTCGGAAAATGAGCAATCACGTGTATCAGGATTAGTCCGAAAAAAAATTTTTTTTTTTAGTTAGAATTTTTTTAAGTTTTCCAAAATTTGACAAATTTGAAAAAGTACCCTCTCATTGAAAATCTTTATCTCCGGTTATATGAATCCGCGTGACTTCATGTCTTTTGCATTAATTCCTCTAAAATCTCTTCTTAAAAAAAAAATAAAAAAAAAAATAAGTTTTTAGTTTCTTAAAAATAAAAGCAAATTAAGATTCTAAAAAATTTTGTATTGAAATTTTTTTTATATTTCAATGTATGCGCTATATTGTTAGTTACAATCGGTTTTTGTAAACAGTTGGAGCCATTTTTAGTTTTTAAAATATCGAATTTTTTTTAACAAGGCCTCTGCTTTTTTCTATGAAAACACGTCGCAGCAAGTAGGGCTACTCTCTCACTCTTATCGGATCCTTATGGAATTCATGTTTTCTCATCGTTTACTAGTCCTTTAACAATTTTTAATGATTAAAAATTAAGTTTTAAGTGTTTTAACAATTTCTGAATGACAAAAAGTATTTTTTATGTGTATGTGCATATCCAAACTGTATTTTAGGGTCAAGGAATCGTTAAAATTGTTTTAAACCGTTCCATTAATGCAATTCTTAAATAAATAATTAAATTTAAATGTACCAATATATTAGCTCCTATGAGAGCAAAAGTAAACAATACAAAACATCTGATATCAAATAAAAACACCTCTTAACGAGGTAAAAAACTAGTGACGATCGCACCTTCAACGTACAAAAGTTCTGATATCAACATTTGTGACGAAAAATTATTACACTCGTCATTAAATACACTTTCTAAAATTTTCTCATTCGGCACGCTGCAATAGAAAATGCCTGTGAAGGGAAAAAGGCTGGAATAGTTTGCTAGGGCGGGCCGAATGAGAAAATATTAGAAAGTGTATTTAATGACGAGTGTAATAATTTTTCGTCACAAATGTTGATATCAGAACTTTTGTACGTTGAAGGTGCGATCGTCACTAGTTTTTTACCTCGTTAAGAGGTGTTTTTATTTGATTCAATTATAACTTAAATAATTGCTCTAATAGTTGCATACATTTTTATAAGAACGCTTAAGCTTAAATTTACTCTTTTTATACCCGTTACTCGTAGAGTAAAAGGGTATATTGTATTCGTGCAAAAGTATGTAACAGGGAGAAGGAAGCGTTTCCGACCCCATAAAGTATATATATTCTTGATCAGGATCACTAGCCGAGTCGATCTAGCCATGTCCGTCTGTCCGTCTGTCCGTCTGTCTGTATGAACGCTGAGATTTCGGAAACTATAAAAGCTAGAAGGTTGAGATTTCACACACATATTCTTTGGCTTCCTACGCAGCGCAAGTTTGTTTCATCGAGGTGCCACGCCCCCCCTAACGCCCGCAATCGCCATAAAAGATTTTCAAATGTGTCTGGAGGCCACATCTTTTAAGATTTTATAGTGTTTATTAATACCTATCGAAATGTAGAAGACATTTTTCAAATCGGACCATTCATTAAAAAGTTATACGCAATCAAAATCGTTTATATATCTATCTCCCTCGCACTCCCTTTAGCCCCAATAGATAGTCGGGACACCAACCCGAGTACAGCGTTCGCACTCCCTTTAGCTGAGTGACGGGTATTAGATAGTCGGGACACTAACCCGACTATAGCGTTCTCTCTTGTTACTCTTGAATTGCTACTCTTAAGGTACATACATTTTGTGCTCTTTAATTGTTACGCTCACTTTGTCACACATATTGGAATTTGCATGCTTACACATACACGCGCAATTATGCGAAAAAAAGTGCCACGCCCCCTCTAACGCCCACAATCGCTTATATACGATTTTAAAAATTTAAATATTTCGGAAAAGTAAAAATGCAGTTTTATTGTGTTTATCAATACCTATCGAAATGTAGAAGAAATTTTTCAAATCGGTCCATTCGTTAAAAAGTTATGCGTGATCAAAGTTTCTATCTCCATCTCCCTCGCACTCCCTTTACCTGAGTAACGGGTATCTGATAGTCGGGGCACCCGACTACAACGTTCTCTCTTGTTATACCCGTTACTCGTAGAGTAAAAGGGTATATTGTATTCGTGCAAAAGTATGTAACAGCTAGAAGGAAGCGTTTCCGACCCCATAAAGTATATATATTCTTGATCAGGATCACTAGCCGAGTCGATCTAGCCATGTCCGTCTGTCCGTCTGTCTGTCCGTCTGTCTGTCTGTATGAACGCTGAGATCTCGGAAACTATAAAAGCTAGAAGATTGGCGTTTTGCATGCAGATTCTAGGAGTTCCTACGCAGCGCAAGTTTGTTTCAAAAGGGTGCCTCGCCCCCTCTAACGCCCACAATCGCTTATATACGATTTTAAAAATTTCAATATTTCGGAAAAGTAAAAATGCAGTTTTATTGTGTTTAAAATTCTTATTCAAGAAATCTGGCTGCTTAAGTTAGATTGGGATGAAGCGTTGCCCTAAGATTTACTTGAACAATTAAAATCGGTAACTACAATAATTGCAAAAAATATGAAATATCAAATTCAAGGATTCGCCGATGCGTCAAAGAGAGCATACGGCTGCTGCATTTATGTCATCAGGAGCATCAGGAAAGAACGTTTACACGATTGCTCACAGCAAAATCGAGAGTAGCACCTCTCAAAACTATGTCGGTGCCTCGCTTGGAGCTCAGCGCTGCTCACTTACTGGCAAAGTTATGGAATGAAATCAGGGATGTGTTGAGCACACCAGTGGACGAAATTTTTTGTGGTCGGACTCTGAGGTGGTGCTGTATTGGATTAAGAAGCACCCGTCACACCTAAATACATTTGTTGCGAATCGTGTATCAGAGATTCAAGAATTGACTTCGCAAGCTAACTGGCGTCATGTGCCTACCAGCGCGAATCCAGCGGACATCCTTTCACGTGGCTGCTCAACTAGTGAGCTCTTGGAATCAATTTGGTTTACGGGCCCAAACTTCTTAAAGGAAAACCGTTGTCAGTAAACCACCACCTGGAACTCCCAAAGATCTCTCTGTGTTAGAGATGCGGAAGGATGCCACAGTCTTGATCGCGACCGATGCACTGAAGAATCCATTTGTGGACCTGGTTAACAAGTCATATTTGAAAATTCTGCGCATCGTGTCATATATGCTTCGATTTATTAATGGAAAATCGCACAAGCAGACTTCACTCGTGCCATCAGCAGATGAACTTCGTTCGGCGTTTTTAGCAGTGGTGTCTGCGTTGCAGCGAATCGAATTCGCAACTGAAATTGCAAAGCTACAAAAATCCTTGATTTTACAGCCATCTTATCAGAAACTTAATCCATTTTTGTATCCTCATCAAGCTGGCAAGCAATTGTGGTGGCTGCTAGGAGTTGGCGGTTATTTGCTGAAAGCGCCTGTGCCACACAATGCTAAATTCCCTTTACTCATGCCAAAGGATTGCCGTTTCGTTAAATTATACCTACAATATTTACATCATTCAAATTGTCATGCTATTCTTCGGCATCAAATTTGGTTGATTAACGCCTCGTCAAGCTTGTAATAGCATTGTACGGAAGTGTGTACATTGTTTTCGTTATAAGCCAGTTTTGGCAATCCAAATAATGAGAAATTTACCTGCTGATCGTCTTCATGGCAATAGACCGTTTGAGATCAGTGGAGTGGACTTTTGTGGTCCAATTTTGGTAACCTTAGGAATTAGAGGTAAGTCAGCTGTAAAGATGTATATTGCCATATTTGTTGGCTTTGTCTTTAAGGCTGTTCACATAGAACTTGTTTCAGACCTCACTTCTAAATCATTTATTATGTGTTTGTCTAGGTTTGTTGGCCGGCGTGGACGGGTACAGAAGATTTACTGCGACAATGCCACCAATTTTGTCGGTGCCTCTCGGATGCTTCAAGAGTTCAAAGATCACTTCAATGCCAACAAGGATGCCATAATGGAATTCGCTGCCACGCGAGGAATCACTTTTTCGTTCATCCCGCCTTTAGCGCCGCATTTCGGCGGCCTCTGGGAGGCGGCCGTAAAATCGGCCAAAGGATTAATGATCAAGGCCGTGGGCAGTGCAGTGCTTCGGCAGGACGAACTGAACACCGTGCTGGTGGAGGTAGAAGCCATTCTAAATTCGAGGCCCATGGTCGTACACAGCTCCAACCCCAACGATGGCGAAGCAGTAGCCCCAGCCCATCCGTTGCGCTGCCATTCGTGTACAGTCAGCCAGTAACAGAAGACAAACTGAGCTACTTAAAGAGATGGCAACTGATATCCGCCATAAAGCAACGGTTTTGGGTAGATTGGCAACGCAATTACGTCCTGAGTCTGCAGCAGCGCCAGAAGTGGTTGACCGAGAGCCACAACATCGAAATCGGAACTATCGTCGTGGTCCACGAGGACAACAGTCCACCGCAGCAGTGGCTGCTAGGAATCATCGAGAAGGTGATCGAAGGCGCGGATGTAAAAGTTCGAGTGGCAGTCGTCTGAACTAAATCTGGCGTGTATAAGCGTTCTATTCATCGGTTAACTCCTTTACCAATTGAGGAATCTTGAAGCCCTGCAGCCGTTAAACGCGGCCGATGTTTAGCCATTTTATTTCATTTCAAATCCTACTGTTTAGATATATTCAATTATAACTTAAATAATTGCTCTAATAGTTGCATACATTTTTATAAGAATGCTTAAGCTTAAATTTACTCTTTTTATACCCGTTACTCGTAGAGTAAAAGGGTATATTGTATTCGTGCAAAAGTATGTAACAGGGAGAAGGAAGCGTTTCCGACCCCATAAAGTATATATATTCTTGATCAGGATCACTAGCCGAGTCGATCTAGCCATGTCCGTCTGTCCGTCTGTCTGTATGAACGCTGAGATTTCGGAAACTATAAAAGCTAGAAGGTTGAGATTTCACACACATATTCTTTGGCTTCCTACGCAGCGCAAGTTTGTTTCATCGAGGTGCCACGCCCCCCCTAACGCCCGCAATCGCCATAAACGATTTTCAAATGTGTCTGGAGGCCACATCTTTTAAGATTTTATAGTGTTTATTAATACCTATCGAAATGTAGAAGACATTTTTCAAATCGGACCATTCATTAAAAAGTTATACGCAATCAAAATCGTTTATATATCTATCTCCCTCGCACTCCCTTTAGCCCCAATAGATAGTCGGGACACCAACCCGAGTACAGCGTTCGCACTCCCTTTAGCTGAGTGACGGGTATTAGATAGTCGGGACACTAACCCGACTATAGCGTTCTCTCTTGTTACTCTTGAATTGCTACTCTTAAGGTACATACATTTTGTGCTCTTTAATTGTTACGCTCACTTTGTCACACATATTGGAATTTGCATGCTTACACATACACGCGCAATTATGCGAAAAAAAGTGCCACGCCCCCTCTAACGCCCACAATCGCTTATATACGATTTTAAAAATTTAAATATTTCGGAAAAGTAAAAATGCAGTTTTATTGTGTTTATCAATACCTATCGAAATGTAGAAGAAATTTTTCAAATCGGTCCATTCGTTAAAAAGTTATGCGTGATCAAAGTTTCTATCTCCATCTCCCTCGCACTCCCTTTACCTGAGTAACGGGTATCTGATAGTCGGGGCACCCGACTACAACGTTCTCTCTTGTTATACCCGTTACTCGTAGAGTAAAAGGGTATATTGTATTCGTGCAAAAGTATGTAACAGCTAGAAGGAAGCGTTTCCGACCCCATAAAGTATATATATTCTTGATCAGGATCACTAGCCGAGTCGATCTAGCCATGTCCGTCTGTCTGTCCGTCTGTCTGTCTGTATGAACGCTGAGATCTCGGAAACTATAAAAGCTAGAAGATTGGCGTTTTGCATGCAGATTCTAGGAGTTCCTACGCAGCGCAAGTTTGTTTCAAAAGGGTGCCACGCCCCCTCTAACGCCCACAATCGCTTATATACGATTTTAAAAATTTCAATATTTCGGAAAAGTAAAAATGCAGTTTTATTGTGTTTAAAATTCTTATTCAAGAAATCTGGCTGCATAAGTTAGATTGGGATGAAGCGTTGCCCTAAGATTTACTTGAACAATTAAAATCGGTAACTACAATAATTGCAAAAAATATGAAATATCAAATTCAAGGATTCGCCGATGCGTCAAAGAGAGCATACGGCTGCTGCATTTATGTCATCAGGAGCATCAGGAAAGAACGTTTACACGATTGCTCACAGCAAAATCGAGAGTAGCACCTCTCAAAACTATGTCGGTGCCTCGCTTGGAGCTCAGCGCTGCTCACTTACTGGCAAAGTTATGGAATGAAATCAGGGATGTGTTGAGCACACCAGTGGACGAAATTTTTTGTGGTCGGACTCTGAGGTGGTGCTGTATTGGATTAAGAAGCACCCGTCACACCTAAATACATTTGTTGCGAATCGTGTATCAGAGATTCAAGAATTGACTTCGCAAGCTAACTGGCGTCATGTGCCTACCAGCGCGAATCCAGCGGACATCCTTTCACGTGGCTGCTCAATTAGTGAGCTCTTGGAATCAATTTGGTTTACGGGCCCAAACTTCTTAAAGGAAAACCGTTGTCAGTAAACCACCACCTGGAACTCCCAAAGATCTCTCTGTGTTAGAGATGCGGAAGGATGCCACAGTCTTGATCGCGACCGATGCACTGAAGAATCCATTTGTGGACCTGGTTAACAAGTCATATTTGAAAATTCTGCGCATCGTGTCATATATGCTTCGATTTATTAATGGAAAATCGCACAAGCAGACTTCACTCGTGCCATCAGCAGATGAACTTCGTTCGGCGTTTTTAGCAGTGGTGTCTGCGTTGCAGCGAATCGAATTCGCAACTGAAATTGCAAAGCTACAAAAATCCTTGATTTTACAGCCATCTTATCAGAAACTTAATCCATTTTTGTATCCTCATCAAGCTGGCAAGCAATTGTGGTGGCTGCTAGGAGTTGGCGGTTATTTGCTGAAAGCGCCTGTGCCACACAATGCTAAATTCCCTTTACTCATGCCAAAGGATTGCCGTTTCGTTAAATTATACCTACAATATTTACATCATTCAAATTGTCATGCTATTCTTCGGCATCAAATTTGGTTGATTAACGCCTCGTCAAGCTTGTAATAGCATTGTACGGAAGTGTGTACATTGTTTTCGTTATAAGCCAGTTTTGGCAATCCAAATAATGAGAAATTTACCTGCTGATCGTCTTCATGGCAATAGACCGTTTGAGATCAGTGGAGTGGACTTTTGTGGTCCAATTTTGGTAACCTTAGGAATTAGAGGTAAGTCAGCTGTAAAGATGTATATTGCCATATTTGTTGGCTTTGTCTTTAAGGCTGTTCACATAGAACTTGTTTCAGACCTCACTTCTAAATCATTTATTATGTGTTTGTCTAGGTTTGTTGGCCGGCGTGGACGGGTACAGAAGATTTACTGCGACAATGCCACCAATTTTGTCGGTGCCTCTCGGATGCTTCAAGAGTTCAAAGATCACTTCAATGCCAACAAGGATGCCATAATGGAATTCGCTGCCACGCGAGGAATCACTTTTTCGTTCATCCCGCCTTTAGCGCCGCATTTCGGCGGCCTCTGGGAGGCGGCCGTAAAATCGGCCAAAGGATTAATGATCAAGGCCGTGGGCAGTGCAGTGCTTCGGCAGGACGAACTGAACACCGTGCTGGTGGAGGTAGAAGCCATTCTAAATTCGAGGCCCATGGTCGTACACAGCTCCAACCCCAACGATGGCGAAGCAGTAGCCCCAGCCCATCCGTTGCGCTGCCATTCGTGTACAGTCAGCCAGTAACAGAAGACAAACTGAGCTACTTAAAGAGATGGCAACTGATATCCGCCATAAAGCAACGGTTTTGGGTAGATTGGCAACGCAATTACGTCCTGAGTCTGCAGCAGCGCCAGAAGTGGTTGACCGAGAGCCACAACATCGAAATCGGAACTATCGTCGTGGTCCACGAGGACAACAGTCCACCGCAGCAGTGGCTGCTAGGAATCATCGAGAAGGTGATCGAAGGCGCGGATGTAAAAGTTCGAGTGGCAGTCGTCTGAACTAAATCTGGCGTGTATAAGCGTTCTATTCATCGGTTAACTCCTTTACCAATTGAGGAATCTTGAAGCCCTGCAGCCGTTAAACGCGGCCGATGTTTAGCCATTTTATTTAATTTCAAATCCTACTGTTTAGATATATTCAATTATAACTTAAATAATTGCTCTAATAGTTGCATACATTTTTATAAGAACGCTTAAGCTTAAATTTACTCTTTTTATACCCGTTACTCGTAGAGTAAAAGGGTATATTGTATTCGTGCAAAAGTATGTAACAGGGAGAAGGAAGCGTTTCCGACCCCATAAAGTATATATATTCTTGATCAGGAACACTAGCCGAGTCGATCTAGCCATGTCCGTCTGTCCGTCTGTCTGTATGAACGCTGAGATTTCGGAAACTATAAAAGCTAGAAGGTTGAGATTTCACACACATATTCTTTGGCTTCCTACGCAGCGCAAGTTTGTTTCATCGAGGTGCCACGCCCCCCCTAACGCCCGCAATCGCCATAAACGCTTTTCAAATGTGTCTGGAGGCCACATCTTTTAAGATTTTATAGTGTTTATTAATACCTATCGAAATGTAGAAGACATTTTTCAAATCGGACCATTCATTAAAAAGTTATACGCAATCAAAATCGTATATATATTTATCTCCCTCGCACTCCCTTTAGCCCCAATAGATAGTCGGGACACCAACCCGAGTACAGCGTTCGCACTCCCTTTAGCTGAGTGACGGGTATTAGATAGTCGGGACACTAACCCGACTATAGCGTTCTCTCTTGTTACTCTTGAATTGCTACTCTTAAGGTACATACATTTTGTGCTCTTTAATTGTTACGCTCACTTTGTCACACATATTGGAATTTGCATGCTTACACATACACGCGCAATTATGCGAAAAAAAGTGCCACGCCCCCTCTAACGCCCACAATCGCTTATATACGATTTTAAAAATTTAAATATTTCGGAAAAGTAAAAATGCAGTTTTATTGTGTTTATCAATACCTATCGAAATGTAGAAGAAATTTTTCAAATCGGTCCATTCGTTAAAAAGTTATGCGTGATCAAAGTTTCTATCTCCATCTCCCTCGCACTCCCTTTACCTGAGTAACGGGTATCTGATAGTCGGGGCACCCGACTATAACGTTCTCTCTTGTTATACCCGTTACTCGTAGAGTAAAAGGGTATATTGTATTCGTGCAAAAGTATGTAACAGCTAGAAGGAAGCGTTTCCGACCCCATAAAGTATATATATTCTTGATCAGGATCACTAGCCGAGTCGATCTAGCCATGTCCGTCTGTCTGTCCGTCTGTCTGTCCGTCTGTCTGTCTGTATGAACGCTGAGATCTCGGAAACTATAAAAGCTAGAAGATTGGCGTTTTGCATGCAGATTCTAGGAGTTCCTACGCAGCGCAAGTTTGTTTCAAAAGGGTGCCACGCCCCCTCTAACGCCCACAATCGCTTATATACGATTTTAAAAATTTCCATATTTCGGAAAAGTAAAAATGCAGTTTTATTGTGTTTATCTATACCTATCGAAATGTAGAAGAAATTTTTCAAATCGGACCATTCGTTAAAAAGTTATGCGTGTTCAAAGTTTCTATCTCCATCTCCCTCGCACTCCCTTTACCTGAGTAACGGGTATCTGATTGTCGGGGCACCCGACTATAGCGTTCTCTCTTGTTTTAAACTGTTTTTCAACATCTTCTGGCACATTACAGCTGGTATTCAAGCTGATTTTTTGGGAGGATGCACTCTTCATATTAGATTTATAATTTCGTTTTTCACTTTCAGACTTATTTGTTATACCCGTTACTCGTAGAGTAACGCAGCGCAATTTTGTTTCATCGAGGTGCCATGCCCCCCTAACGCCCACAATCGCCATAAACGATTTTCAAATGTGTCTGGAGGCGTAGAAGACATTTTTCAAATCGGACCATTCATTAAAAAGTTATACGCAATCAAAATTGTTTATATATCTATTTCCCTCGCACTCCCTTTAGCTGAGTTACGATAGTCGGGACACCAACCCGAGTACAGCGATCGCACTCCCTTTAGCGGAGTGACGGGTATTAGATAGTCGGGACACCAACCCGACTATAGCGTTCTCTCTTGTTTTTATTGATCTGCAAAAAAACTTTTTTGAGTGTAATTGCGCGCTTTTAAGATCACAAGGTAAGACCACTTAGGCCATCACTGGCCCATTGTGATACCGCAATGGATCTTAAATACCCTTTTACCACGAAGTTGGAAGGAGTCCCAGGCCGTTTCTCTACGTTTTGTACGTTTGGCGTCAACTTTAGGCCATGTTTGACGACTAATGTAGCAATGAGTGGTATTGTTTCACATTTTTTGTTCAAGGGATCTGAAAACATTTTTCGTCCTGAGCTTAAAAGTGGCTAGGATCATACGGCAGTCCTTTTTGTCCGGAAGGAGAACTGTGGTAGTGCCGCGTCTGGCCAGTTCATCAGCTATTTCGTTCCCCTCAACATTTTGTTGCCCTGGCACACAGACTTGGGAGATAACGAACTGCTGTGCCATCTCTTGAAGAGATTTGCGGCAGTTGTTCACTATCGTCGAGTTTGAGGATAGCGGGCAAAGTGACTTTATTGCTGCCTGACTGTCTGAGTAAATGTTAATTACTCCGTTTATAAGGCTAGAGTGGCGTAGACAACTAAGAGCCTCGCTCATGGCGAGAATCTCTGCCTGAAAAACGCTGCAGTGGTACGAAGACGCAAATGTATTTTGATACTGAGTTGTTCGCAGAAGACTCCTCCCCCAACTCGATTGTCGAGTTTGGAGCCGTCTGTGAAGAAATTTATACAGTCATTTTGTCTTTCCCTAGAGGGAAAGACTGTTTTGAACGTTGTAGAAGTGTGTTCTACGGGTATGCAATAATCTGTTAATTGCATGTTTGCGCCTACTGATAGGATGGATGAGTGCCCGTATTGATGGACTGTCCAGCAGTTTGCGTCTCTCAGACGTCGTGCTGTGAGGGTGGCGGTTTCTTTTGCCACTAGTAGAATTGGGGATATGCTAGTAATAGCGTTGAGCGCTTCACTAGAGGTTGTTCTAAGAGCTCCTGTCATGCATAGTTGAGCTACTCTCTGCACCTTGTTGAGCGCCTTGAGTTTAGAACTATTCAGCAGCGCTGGGGCAGATAACTTTGGGATCTTGTACTTCCTGGAAAAAAAATAAGGTCGGTTTTACTTGGGTTTACGTTTAACCCACTTTCAGATGCCCATCTTGACAGTTTTCTTAGTTTAACTGTCATAATGTCACAGAGGCTTTGCGGAAAATTTCCCCGCAGCATAACAACCACATCATCTGCATAAGCAACAATCTTGCATCCATAATCTTCTATGTCGTGCAGCGTAGCAGCGTATTTATTGCTAGGTTCCATAGAAGCGGAGAGAGTACCCACCCTTGAGGAGTACCTCTGTTGACGTGCCTGCACAGAGTAGATGCTCCCAGTGAAGAGGTCACTTTTCTGCTTAGTAGCATCTGTGCGACTAATCTCACCAACTGAGCATCTACTTCAAGGCTCAGCATTGCATTGGTTATAGCCCTTGAGTCGATGTTATTGAAAGCTCCTTCTATGTCCAAGAAGGCGGCTAGGGTATACTCCGTGTTTTGCCAGGATTTTTCTATACTGGATATGACAGAGTGAAGTGCTGTTTCTGTCGATTTGCCTTTACGGTATGCGTGCTGAGATTCAAATAGCAGAGAGGGATTGATTGATGTTCTCAGGTGTAGCCCTATCAATCTTTCCAAGGTTTTTAGAAGGAAGGAGGACAGGCTTATTGGCCTGAGATCCTTCGGTGTTGTTTGTGAGGCTTTGCCGGCCTTGGGTATAAAAACTACTTTGGACGTTAGCCAAGAATCGGGAATTTGGCCTAACGCCGTAATGTTCGTGAAGATGGCTTTTAGCCAAGGGACAGTAAGATCTTCCCCTTGCTGCAACTGTGCCGGGAATGATATGTAGGGAGCTATTGTAGCCCATTTAATGTTGGATTCAGTAATAATGCTATCCAATGCTCTAACCGGGTGGCATGGTTTCGGGTTTCTTGTTTGGAGACCTAAGGTGTTTCCTGGAAAATGCGTATCTAGTAATAGCATTAGTGTTTCTTCGCTAGAAGAAGTCCACGAGTCGTCCTGTTTCTTGAGATAGGCCAGATTCGAGGATGACTTTGAGAGTACTTTTCGTAATCTTGCAGCTTCCGAAGAGGATTCAATTCCCGAACAGAATTTTCTCCAATCCTCTCTTTTTGCCTGCCTAATGAGCTTTTTGAATTGAGTTAGACTGTTTTTTATATATGACCAGTGTTGTTCGCAACTTAGTCTTTTTGCTCTGTTGAAGAGTTCTACATTCCACCCTCAGCTTGTCTATTTCTTGTTTCCACTAGGGTGGTTTCCATTGGCCTCTCGGCTTGCTGGTTGGACAGAATGCTTTATATGCACTGTTACAGACTTCAGTGAAGGCTGTCGTGAGATAAGTGAGATGTTCCTCCGTTGGAGGAATCTGCTCTGGAGGAGCTGGTAGGGCTTTAGCCAGTCTATTTTTAAAGGCTGGCAAGTTGGTTCTACGGGGGTTTGAGAACGTCACCGCGTCAGGGTTGGGCACATAATTTTGTGCCAATATATTTGGGATCTGAGAAGGAGTGTTCTTTAGAAACGCTTCAACCTATAAGCTGGTCATACATGAAGTTTGAAGTAAGGGTTAGGTCTATGACCTCCTCCTTATACTTGATTACAAAAGTGGAGTCGTTTCCCCTATTGCAGATAAGTAGGTTAGTGGAGAGAAGGTATTCAAAAAGTAACTCACCCCCCTCATTTGTGTTGGTGCTGCCCCACATCTCTTGGTGGGCATATGCGTCGCATCCGCTCAACAAGCCAGTGCCACGATCTTCGCAGTCCTTTACGAGTTCCCTCAGTTTGCAACCCGGTATCGGGTCCATAATGTCGTACGCTAAGTATGCTGACGCTACGCGTAGCGACCTGTCTTGAAGCTCCAGACTTTTCAATGTAGTAAAAATAATTTTAAAAAAATAAAATAAACGAACTGGCCCGAGAGAACCCGTGAATAAACAAGAAGACAATCAATAAACCAAAAAAGTAATTAAAAAAAAAAAAAACAAGAAAAACATTTAAAAGCAATTCAAACAATAACCATAATCGGAACCCATGTAAATGCCAACAAAAGCGAACCAAAGCAGCAGCAGTGAAAGTGCATGTGCAACCAGAATCCACCGCAGTAAAATTCACCTGAATGTCCGATTGGAGTAGACGTTATGTATTTCAAACTTATTCTTATTTTTTCTATATTTTTTAGTTGCAAATCAATACTGAGCTAAGCAAATTTACCCATTGCACTTTGGACAAAAAGTCAACTTAATTGGCATAAACTCTAGTTTTAAAGATAGGGTTTTTAAAATTATAATATATACTGCTCATGAGCAAATATAATTTTTTTTTTTGAAAAACGGAACGGTTGTAATAACACCACTTACAGCCACCCACCCACTACCTCCCCATTATGGCCAACCCCCTAAAAATGTTCCGAAATGTGCAGCGCAAGTTTGTTTCAGCTGAGAGCTACGCCCCCTCTAACGCCGGGCATCAGCAACAGCGCTGAGGCTCCGCGAAGCGGCGGCCTGGGCAACAGGCTCGTCGGGTCTACTATACTAACTAACTACTATACTATACTAACAAACATACCATTTGCATTTACATACCTCATTTGGGTGCCTGGACACCGAAACATAGCATAGCAGACGAACTTCAAAACACGGGACAACCGCCGACATCCTTCGCGATAAGGACACGGTGGGCATGCCCATGTCTACCTGTAAGCTTCTCCTCAAGCAAAGATTGTACACCCTCACCAATAACCGTTGAAATACGATCGCAACATGCCACACTTCCAGGCTCACCAGGGGAAATTAAATTAAATAACCCGAAAATAACCAAAGCCCTGTTACAATGCAACAGGGTAGAAATCTCCACTCTAATTAATGCCCTCACGGGCCATTGTCTTTTAGCGACACACGCGCGCAGGCTAGCACTCAGCAGATACGACTACTGTCGCAGCTGTAAACAGATAGAAGAAGAGCAGAGCATTGAACACCTCCTATGCTTCTGCCCAGCGCAGAACCTTAAACGTTTTCAAACACTAGGAAGCTACACGCTTCCAAGCCTTGCGGCCATATAAGGCACAAGCATCCCCAAACTCCTTTGTTTCCTAAAAAGAACTAACTGGTTCGAGAAACCCTCTAACCCATGAGCTAGGGAAAATGGATCTGTTCTGAGATCATATGGTATCACAAGGAGCCCAATGCGGCCTAAGTGGGGGGTTTAGTCTCTAATCTCCAACTATACCCACCTAACCTAACCTAATACCTATTCCAATAAGGTGAGATAAGCAGATAAGTCGCGACGGCCAAAAATCATACAAATAAACCGTTTTTGCAGCGGAAAGCTCTACGACAATGGCTTATCTGCAATTCGTTTCAAATTTTGGATTCATTCGCTGATCTACGCTCTAGGCAAACGTCCGATAGTTCGACCTCGGCTTGAGCTCCATTATTTAACCACGCTTTACCCTTACAAACTTATATAATCTCGATCTGTGGTCAATTATTTAGCCAGGCGGTTATTAATATGAACAAGATATTAACAAGTGAATTTGTGTGAGTTAGTGCAAGGTAAACAAATAAAGAATTTATGGGTCCCCAATCAAACTAATTTTTCTTAGGGATCGGCATAGAAAGGAGTTACATCAGACGTAGGAGTAGGAGTCTTTTCCTACTTTAGGCCGGTTACAGTCCACATTGGGATGAAAAGCCTTTTTTTTGGCATAAAGTCCAAAATTATTTTGTGAAATTTTTGGTTTTTTTTTTTTTGTTTCCGTTAAAGAAATGTTCAACTATCATAAAACTATTTTTGAAATATTTTTGTGACCAACCCTGGCTTTTTGCCAGCTCTCTAAAGTCAGCTGTTCGAGTTAAGTTGGGTGCGCCTACATTTTTCTACGAAGTGTCCTAAAAGTTTAATTATTTATTCTTTTGCAAATATCGCGTATTCTTTTCGGCTAAATTATGGAAAATCTTCGTCAAGGTATATATAATATTGCTTAGAGGGCTTACACTAGAAATGCTTTTGTTTTGTGCTGTTTTTAATTGTTTTAGTGAACCATGTTTTGTGTAGAAGTTAACCTATAAATATTTGTGTTTCGTGGAGTAGAACTAGCAAGTGTACGCAGGATTGCGAAAAGAGCTTATGTGGTAATATGTGTTATTGTGTATATGATTAAATGGAGTTAATAACTTTTGCGCATACTTGCGCCATTTCGTATTATTTAAATAGATTCGGAACAACTCGACACTAGTAGGGTGAACTGCTGAAGAATAATCGCAGCTTTGTCGACACCGTTCACTGGTTGTGCGAAAGGTTCAAAAATAAAAATCGACTGTCAGAAAATACGCTGATTGACATCAAGAATACTTTAAAAGATTTTAAAGACAAAATTAGCTTCTCCGAAGAAATTAAAGGTCTCGGAAGGCCTATTAGAAGAACAACCAGTTTTAATTTCGGCTGATGAGGCGTTAGCTTTTATTATTGATAATTCCTTTTCCAAGCAACAATACATTAATATTAGATTAATGAATATTAAAAAGAACTGCAACATTTATCCTATCTATTTAAAGGTGATGGAAGCCAAAGAAAAGAGCAGGCCAGTGTAAATAAGCGTATCTGAAACTGTAGCTGAGGTGCCACTACAAAACTTGCTAGATCATACCGCGTCAAAAATAATTTTATATCAAAAGCCGGTATTTGATTTATTTTCTAATGCGAGTTAACTGACACTAACCGTTAGTTATGGGTTTGATGGTACAACCGGTCAAAGTACCTATAAACAACAATATAATAAACCGGAACCAAAAAGCCTTGACCATTCTTTGTTTGTTACAACTGTAATTCCCCTTCAAATGAGCGATGAATCTGGACGTATTCTCTGGAGAAACCATAATTCACAGTCCGTAAGGTTTTGCAGGCCTTTAAAGATAGAGTTCATCAAGGAAAGTCGGGAGCATATTTTAAATTCAAAAAGATTAATAGACTTGCAAATTTCAAACTTGAAACCATTTTTTTATGGGAAATTACTTACGATTTGAACATGACGCTTATAGATGGCAAGGTTTTGAATACGAGAACGGGAACAAGTTCCACACAATCGTGTCCAATTTGCGGTGCTAGCCCGAAAGATTTTTTGAAGATTGCAGATGTCGATAGCAAAATTTTTGAACCGAAGCCCTCTTCCTTGCGATTTGGAGTAAGTCCACTTTACGCGTGGATTCGGCTCTTGGAGTTCGTTTTAAACATTTCATACCGAGTTGATCTCCAGAAATGGCGGATAAGTACTGACTCTGAAAAGGCCGCTATGCTCGCACGCAAAAAAAGTTGAGGTGGAATTGTGGACACAAATTTGACTCCACATAAACAAACCCAGCCCAAACGGATCTGAAATTCCAATGACGGAAATACTGCACGAAGAGCTTTTGAAAATGTGCCATTACTGGCCTCCATTTTAAAAGTAGATGAAACGTTTTTGAATAATCTTCACATCATTTTAATAGTTATATCATGCGAGTTCCGAGCAAATGCAGTAAAGTTTGTGAGGAACCGTAAAACGGCCCCCACAATTGCCGACTAATTTTTGTAGACATGTAGGAATTCTTGTAGTCATGTAGGAATATTTTTATAGCCATGTAAGACTCATGAAGAGTTTAATATTAGTTTAGCCTTTTAATAGCCAACCTACCCAACACCGCCAGCATCCACACCCTCGCTCTCGTTCCAACACGCTCTTATCATCCACTCATCAGCATCCACACGGAACTCAACGCTCTCATCACCCACTTATCAGCATTTGAAACGCTCACACACACACACGCATTTCAATGCACATCAGCATCTGCACGCAGTTCCAACACGCGCACACACTCATCAGCATCCACACAGAAGTCACACACAGAGTGCGTTGATAAGTGCTGACGAGTTTTTCCGCGCTCTCCAATCAGACACGTATTTCGACCGGCATAAAGGTTTAAAATACCTAAAAGTGTGACTTGTTTAGTGCGGGACACCTCAGGTTGCAGGTACGTACCACAGACGCGACAGGAAGGTTCTATCCAGCCAACAAACCACATTGCTACGCTTGCCACGGGAGACCAAGCTTGGTGGTCGGAAGGGGGATCCTCTCTCTCCCGCACCCATACAGCAACGCTCCACTCCAGAGCGCCACATATTGTTGGGTTTTTCTCTCAGCTTCCACAAGCCGCACACGCGCGTTTTTCCGGCACAACAAAACAACAGCGATCAGCTGATCGCAGTGTTGGAAAGCGCCGAGCTTAACAGCGAGCTTAACATCAAGCTTTCCGAGTTGAGCTTTACAGCGGCTGCGAGGGAGCTTTCCGAATCTACTGCCCGCGATATTTCAAATATTTAAAAGTAAAATATACCTTAGCTTAAACCCATCCTCGCCACTTCGCCACTGCCTCCAGGGGTGGATGAGCAAAAAGCCAAGTAACCGGCCAATTCCCAACCCCACCGCGATAGCGGCGCCAGCTCAAACGGGGCCCTGAGGACCGAGTCGGAGCGGTATAGCTCCCATCAGGCATAAGCCGAGGGAAATCCCGGTTCACCGAGGGACCTCCGATTGGTGCAGGTGATGGACAAGGAGAAAGGTTCCGGACACGACGAGACCCAGGCCTTTGCAGTTGCCAGGGCCGAGGAAGAGCTGCTAAAGAAGTTTCAGATGATGAAACAGAAGGTGCAGCGGTCTCCTACGGGGACGCAGAATTGCGAGGCTCACCCATCGTCAGCGCCTCCTAAAGTAACCGGGCCAATGTTTAACTTCGACAGTAACGAGGATGAACAAACCACGCCGAAGAGAAGTCGAGAACCAACTAGCCCTGAAGAGGCGATCGTTGGAGCCCACAAGAAGCAGCGGGTCCAAAAAGACGCCGCAGCTCTCTCCGAGGAACTGGGCAAGATGCTCGACGAAATGATTGCGAAATTCACCGACACGAAGAGTAACAACAAGAAGGTCGTCCGTCATGTCACTCAGGCCACGATCGACTCGCTGCAGGCTATGAAAACGCTGCAAAGCGAAATTAGTGCGACGCTGGACGTAGCCCACGCCAGGGTCCCGACCGCCTGCGCAACCCAGCAGACAACACCATCGCTTGTTGGCCCAGGGCAAGTAGCCGCTAGCACAGAGAGGATGCATACGGGCGCAGGGAATCCGTTGAGGAACCCGGGCTGGCAGCAGGTGAGGCGCAAAACCAAGAAGCCCCGCGAGACTGCTGAGAATATCGGGGAAAGCGAAGAGCACGAGAGACACACCGCGAAGCGAAAGAGCCAGCGCTCTGACGCTATTCTGATTAAATGCAGCGAAGGATCGTATGCAGACATGCTCAAGTTGGTCAAAACCGAGCCTACCCTACAGGGGCTTAAGGATGGGGTACAAGGCATACGCAGGACAGCCAATGGGAGTCTGCTACTCAAGATGCAGAAACCCGCAGACCCAGCCACGCAGCAGCTGCATATAGCCATTAAGTCCGCCTTCAGCGGCAAAGCCGAAGTGGCTATCCTGGAGGACTCGGTGCAAGTGGAAATCCGCGACCTGGACGAGATGACCACCTGCGAGGAGGTACTGCAGGCAGTCTACGCTGAGGAGGAATGCGATATCCCGGCGGGTGCTGCACCTAGGATGCGAAAGGCTTATGGCGGAACCCAAACGGCGACGGTCCACCTCAGACCTGAGCATGCTCAGCGGATCCTCGACAAAGGGAAAATCCGAGTTGGATGGGTCGTCTGCCGTATACGACAGAACGTAGAGCCCAGGCGATGCTATAAATGCATGGGATTAGGCCACATGTCTGCCAGATGCCCGGCGTCGGAGGCAACAGCCAAAAACACGCAGGAATCCTGCTTCAGATGTGGCAAGGATGGGCACAAGTACAGAACTTGTACCCAGGGCAAACCGAAGTGCATCATCTGCACGAGACGCGGAAAATCAGGAGGAGAGGCCGAACACTCGACCCTCAGCAGGATGTGTCCTGAGTATCGGAAGGCATTGAACACGGTACATAATGGTTAAGGTTCTACAGCTTAACCTAAACCATTGCAGAGCGGCGCAGGACCTACTAGCCCAGACGGTCATCGAACAGCAGGCTGATGTGGCAATACTCAGCGAGCCCTACAAGGCCAAACACGAAGGCGTATGGCAACATAGCACGGACGGCAGAGCAGCGATATGGAGCTGCGGGCAACCCCCAGGACACCTATCGCAAAGGGCATCCAGAGCGGGATATACCAGAGCGATGATCAGCGGTATAACAATCTACAGCTGCTACATTGCCCCGAGCGTACGCATACGCGAGTTCAGGGCAATAATGCAGGAGATTGTCGACGACGCACGCGGCAGGTCTCCCATCCTCATCGCAGGCGATTTCAACGCATGCTCCACAACATGGGGCAGCGCTTGTACGACGCATCCTCCTTGGGGCAGTGGCGTCGTTGAATGTATGCCTGCTCAACGAAGGGAACAGACCAACCTTTAGCAAGTCAGGTCGTGAGTCAGTTATCGATTTGACCTTCGCTAGCCCAGAGTTGGCGCGCAATTGCGCATGGAGGGTGTCAGACATATACACCCACAGCGACCACGCGCTGATCATCACCCAATCAAGCCCCAGATTGGCCTCCCCAAGCAGTCACCAAACGTCATACAAAGCACGTACCCTTGATACAGTGGCCCTCCTATCCCATATGGAAGGCGTCTGCGTTACAGGAGACGCTAACACCTGCGCGAGAAGCATTGCCGATAGAGTACAGACGGCATGCGATGCATCCATGGAGAAAGCCACGAAAGGCGGCAACGGGCGTAGACCCGTACCGTGGTGGAATGACGAGACAGACAGAGCGAGGAGAGACTGCCTAGCGGCCCGACGCAGGTGCCAGAGAAGCAGAGGACGCGGAAACCATGAGCCGAGCGAAGCAAACTACAGGGCCAAGAGAAAGGTGCTGAAGAACGCCATCAAAGCTAGCAAGGCCAGATGCTTCCAGGAGTTGTGCGAAGCGGCCGATGCAGAACCATTCGGGGCAGCATACAGGATGGTCATGGGCAAGCTCATCAGACAGCCGACCCCTACTGACCACCTACAGCTTGGCCAGATAGTGTCTACTTTGTTCCCCACACAGCCGCCCCTTACCTGGCAAGCTACTGGGGTAGGCGATATAGTTCTCACCAGCGAAGCCGAAGTACTAGCCGCTCTTAAGAAAACCAAGGTTGGTAAAGCCCCTGGTCCCGACGGCATTCCCAATGTTGCGCTGCACACAATTGTGGCAGCTTACCCGGGTATATTCACGGAGATGTACAACAAGTGTCTCACCCAACGAACCTTCCCCACAGGATGGAAGCAGCAGAGATTGGTGCTCATCCCTAAACCCGGCAAGATGAACGACGTCGCATCCTCATACAGACCCCTATGTATGCTAAACACGATGGGAAAGATATTTGAGCGCATAATCTGCACCCACCTCGAAAAGGAGCTCGACGAACTCAGAGCTTTGTCGGACCACCAGTTTGGTTTCCGGAGGAAAAGGAGTACCAATTGGCTGCTAACGCAATTGAAGGAGAAAGGTGGCTAGGCGGCTCAAAAGAGTACTGCCTCGTCTGCACACTGGATGTTAAGAATGCCTTTAACTCTGCCAACTGGAACCTTGTCCTGCAAGCGCTTCATCTCATGGGAATTTCGGACTACTTTACCGACCTCGTAGCGGACTACTTCAAGGACACAGTGCTCACATACTCCTCTGACGTCGGTGAGCATGAGGACCAGGTAACAGGTGGAGTACCTCAAGGCTCAGTCCTGGGCCCGATTCTATGGAACGCCATGTACGACGGGATACTACGGCAGGCACTACCTGAAGGATGCACCGTAGTGGGCTTTGCTGACGACATAGCGCTGGTGACAGTAGCTAAAAACCTTGAAGAGGTCACGGAAAGATGCAGCCTTTCGATAAAGGGTGTCTATCGAAAGGCTGCATCTTTCCGTGAGCTGGCTCGCAGGCAACGGGCTATCGCTCGCCGAGCACAAAACGGCGGCAGTGCTCATAAGCAGCAGGAAGAATGTTGAAAAAGCAACAATTCGAGTCGGTTCAATATCAATAGTTACAAGCGACTCAATCAAGTACCTTGGGGTAATGATCGATCGCAGGCTATCGTTCAAGACCCACCTAGCGTATGCAGCAGCCAAAGCATCCAGATCGACAGCATCCATTTCAAGGATGATGGCCAACACTCGAGGACCAAAGCAGCACAGCAGAAGAATCATAGCCACAGTGGTGACCTCGACCATCCTGTACGCCGCGCCCATATGGGCCGAAGCTATGAAGACTGCAACATACAGTCGCCAGTGCAAAGCTGTCTACAGACGCTGCGCACTGCGCATCACGAGCAGCTTCTGCACGGTATCCGAGGAAGCCGCGCTGGTGATAGCCGGTACAATACCAATAGACCTCCTGGCGGCAGAACGAAGGACGGGGAGTACAGGAAGCAGGACCCAGCGCAGCAGTACGATTGAAGCCTGGCAAAGGAGGTGGACCAATGCGGACACAGGACGGTGGACGCACAGGTTAATCCCCAGCCTCATCCCTTGGGTGCAGAGGAGGCACGGACAGGTAGACTTCTACCTCACTCAGATGACCTCCGGGCACGGATGCTTTAAAGCGTACCTGCATAGGTTCAAGCACGAGCCAAACCCCTGCTGCGACCACTGCGGCACAGCAAGCATCGAAGACGCGGAGCACGCATTCTTCATCTGCCCCATATACGCGAGCCTCATCCCTTGGCTGCAGAGGAGGCACGGACAGGTAGACTTCTACCTCACTCAGATGATCTCCCGGCACGGATGCTTTAAAGCGTACCTGCATAGGTTCAAGCACGAGCCAAACCCCTGCTGCGACCACTGCGGCACAGCAAGCATCGAAGACGCGGAGCACGCATTCTTCATCTGGCCCATATACGCGAGGAACCGAGCCGAAGCTGAATCAAAGACCGAGCGTTTCCTGACAGCGGATAACGTGATAAACTGCATGCTCGAAAACCAGAGGAATTGGGATGCGGTAGCCAATATGGCTGCCGGCATCCTGAAGGACTTAAGGCGTCGAGAACAGAGTCGACGCAACGAGCCATAAGGACGAGCGGCAACCTGACCGCCATCCGTCCCGCGAAGTATAGCTGTGCGGCAGTCCCGCGGGAACGGAACTCTTCAACCTCTTCCTCTTCTACCGTTCATAACTGTATATATCTATGCTTTCCTAATAAAAAAAAAAAAAATCCACACAGAACCCACCATCGAACACCTTCGCTCTCGCTCTCTGCTTCGTTCTCGTTCCAACACGCTCTCATCACCCACTCATCAGCATCCACACGGGACTCAACGCTCTCATCATCCACTCATCAGCATCCACACGCAACTCAACGATCGAACACTCTCGCTCTCGCTCTCTGCTTCGAACCATCCCACCGGGAAAATTCCTCTGGAAAATAACATATTTTCATCAGGTTTCTCCATAGAAGCGGAAGGGACTAAACCTCATTCACCCCTTACATTTCTTCCATCTCTGGTTTCAAAATACACGGGGGTGACACAAAAAGTAAGGGGGAAATGAGGTTTCTATCTGGATCTCTGGCAGAAGAATGCAGGACAAAATCCACTGGTTTTTCGACTTCCCGCATTATAGATTTTCCACAAGTGCTCAGTTATGGTTTTCCTCTATTTGCAATATCTGCTTTTCCACACCCACCCAGTTTTGGTTTTCCAATACTTTGTAGTATCTGATTTCCCACAATAAAAAATTACTTTTTTTCATGTAATTTTTGTATGTGTATTTATTAATAATATTTACAATCGAAGCATTGGAATTAACAATTGTTAGTGCCTGAAGCACCCCCAGTTTTCGCTTGGCCGAATGCACGTCTTAGGTATCCATGTCTTGTAAGCCTGTCTTCTGAAAATATCAAAAATAATTAAGATATGAATTTAAGACCAGGAATAATAATAAGAGTAATTACCATTATTACATCTCCATACAAAATTAAGGGATCTCTCCAGAAATGATGCCTAGTTTGCCATGGCCGTTCATTTACCCTCTGATCAGATGTTTAATGTCGGGGATGGGAATTATGAAAAGAAAAAATCAAACACGGGAAATGCAAGCGCAACAGTTCTGGTCCCATTTACCACTGGTGAAGATTAAAAACATTTAAAGTGACACTGAAATGCAGAGTTTGTGTTAAAGATAGCATCTGGAGGCTTATAGTTATTAATGGCGAAAATATCTGTGGTACGAACCTCTGTAACGCTGAAATAAAGAGTATAAAGCAACAACATTTATGTTATCACTTACCTTTTTCTTGTTTTTTAGAATTAACCGAACGATTTTTCACTTTTTTCACTTTTTTGGACGAAATGTAAAATGATGTGACCCTGCATCATATACATGATAATACCAAAATGCAAAATGCAGATAAATTTGGTGTTAATTTCGTTGCAAGTTAGGGTCACACCTGCCACGATCTGACGATCCAATTATTTTATTTCACAGAAAATGTTTAAAAATATAATAAACAATAATATTTTGCTTTGTAATTTTTTGGCAATCCTTGATAAATGTGATCAAATTTTTGAATCGTCTTACCACATTACCCACATTCATTGTTATTATTATTTGTAAAAATTGTGAGTAAAATAAATTAAAATCATCAATAAATATTATGATTATAGACATTATGATTATAGCATTTAGTTTAATTTATTTGATTAAAAATTATTAATATTTTTTCTACGAATTTTAAAATTACTAAAAATTAAAGATAAATGTGAGAACAAGATTTTCTTTTTAGTGTAAATCATAGGATTTTTAAATATTTTAAGTTGGTGATTTTTTGTTAAAAAATATTATAATCGTAGTGCCACAGAAATCACACAGCGCATAAGTGGCCTGATATTGATGCTACTCAGAAACCCACCCCCATTTAACGCTCAGAAATTATCTTTCCACACACCGCCGCCTGCAAAAAGGAACAGGATTTCAAGAACACAAAAACCAACTTCTCACTTTCCTGCTGGGATTCCAACACGCTCTCATCATCCACTCATCAGCATCCACACGCAACTCAACGCTCTCACACTCGCGAAATATCAGCATCTGCACCGTCGAACAGTGCGAACACCTGCACACACCCAAGCTTTCAACGCACGATCGAACCAAATGGCATCCAACTCGATCGGTGTTTTCGAGCAAGGGGAAATAACTCTGCCTGGAAAAAAGCTGAAGCGCAGCGGCAGCGACGCCGACGGAATGCAAAAGGAGGGGTACGTGAGCAGATATGTAGGAGAAGGAATGGTAATTACTCCTAAGGCTTCGCGCGCGCCAGTTGAGGTAATCGTGATAACTCCGCAAAACCCCGGGAAAACCCGCCCCGCCGTGAAACCGAACAAGTGCAAACAAAACCTACAAGTGAAAATGTCAAGTGATAGTGGTGAAGGAGTGGAAGCCGTCTACAACCCAGGTGCCGCAGAAGGGACATGGGACATCGATTGGCTGAATTTGCTGTGGGAGGAAACGTAAGCGCCCGCTTTATTTTTTCCCCAAGATATTTTTTTGTTGAAACATTCTTCGACCGACTTGACTAGAGTGGCGTGGCAAAAGACCCTTCCGCCGATCGTGGTCGAGCCGTGTGATGGCTAAGGATTGCGACGGAGTCTTGCACTCGATGGTCGGATCCGAAGCTATCACCGGTCCTGGGGTGCGCAGTGGCCGTGGATCACGACGGAGTCTTGCACTCGTTTGTCGGGTCTAAGGGCAGTGCGGATCCCGGGTGGAGATTTCAACGGAGTCCTGTACTCGATTGTCGAAATCTAAACCCGCTGCAGGTTTTGGCCCATGGTCGGCATCTTTGGGAAACAACCCTGGGAGCCCTGAGTAACTATCCCAGCCTGAGAGCTTCCTTACAAGTTCAAGAAATTTTGTGAAGAAACTCTTCTGTTGCACTTAAAGAAATATCCGTGGTATCCGACAACAGCTACTGTTCACAAACTTTTGGTTCATGGTGCCCAGATTATTGAATGTTCTTCCGGTCGGATGCTTGGGGGAAAACGCTTCCGAGGCTCGAAATAAGTTGTATAAACGTGATAGACTAATGCACGCTAGAAAGAATAGTCGCGTAAATAACCTCACTGACGTGTTCCACAGAGCGCTAGATTCTTCGGATCCCTTTTTATCAAGCATCTTATCACAAAAACAAAGCAAGTCAGTTCCTCTACCAAAAGAAGCAATTGCGCTTTTGGAGGCACCCCCTGTTGAAGCAGTAATGGATAACCCGCATTTCGAGTTTGAAGAAAATTTGGACTTCGAGTTAAATACAGATGATGAGTAAAATACAAAATTTAGCACGTGCATTTTATTTATATATGGAATTGGGGCGGCTGACTGGGGGTGGTCAAAATCAAAAAAGAGTAAAACCCGAAATTTTACAATGGCCTTAATATTATGTACAAAAAAATTGAAATCCGTAACATTAAAATTACCTTCGCGGTCGGGGGTGGTTCATGTGAGCGTGGTCAAAATTAAAAACTAATGAAAACCAAAATTTTACAATGGCCTTAATATTATGTACAAAAAAATTGAAATCCGTATCTTTAAAATAAGAGTTTATGCCAAAAAAAAGGCTTTTCATCCCAATGTGCAGTCTTAGGCCAGCTAACCCGAATTGCATCAGCTTCAATTTCCAAAATTCATGGTGAAAGTGGCCCAGCGGAGAAAATAACCTCGTTCGGAGTGATTACGCAACCACCCACGTGTGTTGGCATTTGGACACCGGCAGTTTAAAGCCTGTGCTTTTCAGATAACATTATTCAACGCGGGAACAACAACACCTAAATAGAGTCACCCAGCGACAACCCGGATCGTGCCGCCGCAAGGTGCAGCGAAGGCACCCATACATTGGTCGTGCCATACCGAGGGCTTCCCCATCTAACACCATCCGGCGATCGATGATCGCACATTAGGTGTACCCTTCGTGTGTCATTTCATTATCCTTTGAAAGAAGCTCTCTGATTGGCATGAGTGCGGTATTTGTATAGGTCATTTAATGTAGGTTTTATTATAAATTTGGACCAATAGCTCCTCAACGACAATGTCAAATACTTCCTTAATAATGTGGTAGAGATCCCTTAATCTTGGCCAAGGGACAATGCATGAAACTAAGTAACATTGTCATGGAAGTGAGGCTAAAGACTTGCGGAATAATAACATCTAGATTCCCAAAAGGAATTTGTCAGATTCTCAGTTGCCTTTCAGCGTGTCGTTTAATAAATCCAATAAAATGTCCTCATGAAAACGCTTTAAACCGGAATTAAAGCATACAATGAACAATAAATCCAATTAATTATTAAAATTAGTTCCATTTAAGATTTAGTTTTCAGATTTGTTTTTTTATCAAAGAAATCTTGAACATTTTGGGATTTTCAACTTTGGCGTCGAATTAAGAAGACATGGGCAATGGTTCACAATGGGGACTATTTTTTTTAGGAATGCCGTGATGGAGCCGACAAGGAGTCAACATCGCTTAATTTAGTTAATCAAATAGTTAATATTTCTTTTATCTCATTAAACATAAAATACATTCAACCGCATTCTCCCTTAATTTTATATCGTGGTTACAAGAAATTTATAATCAACTTAATCCTTTCACAATCAATTCTTGTACAACTGACTCGAAGCCGCAATCATCGGGAATGATAGAGGTCTTCGGAACGATCATTTTGTTACCCTAAGCTAAAAATTACATCATTGATCGTTACGTAGCGAGTCGAGTAGTTAAACAAACCCGATAGCCGTTGCCGAGTGAGTTTACCGGATTAAAAGAAAATTCAGGCGCGATGATCGATCGTACTCGATCACACTCGTGGCAGCTCTCTGATACATACATATAAATATCCACTATATATTGGTGGGCGTTTTTTTTAGGTCAATCGATAGGTATTGACGAATCAAAGAAATTTAAAACGTGTAATCTAGCTTCAAAACTGTAGCCGCAACAGCTTTTCGCGGTTTGTGGGCGTCAGAGTGGACGTGGCACATCGGCATGTTAAACTTGCGCTGAACGGGAAGCTAAGGTATCTAAATCCCCAACTTTCCAACTCTTATAGTTGCTGAGATATCAGGGTTCATACGGACAGACAGACGGATAGACGGGCAGACTGACATGGCTAGATCAACTCGGCTAGTGATCCTGGTCAAGAATTTATATACTTTATAGGGTCGGAAACGCTTCCTTCTTTCTGTTACATACTGTTCCCTGAATGCAGGGAAAAGTAACGAGTAACGGCTATAACAAATAAAACAAGAGAGAACGTGAACAAGTGCCTCAACTACTACATGCCCGATTCTCAGCTAACCAACTTTAAAACAAGAATTATCGCCTAACTTTAAAACAAGCTACGGCACCGCCTACCACTTGCCATGCAAGTTAAGGGCGTTAGGGTGGGCGGGCCAATTTTTTATCAATCGATAGGTATTTACGAAAGAAATACAATTCAGTTTACATTTTCATTCTATCATCAAAAATGTGGGCGCCACAGTTTTTCGCGGTTTGTGTTAGAGGCGGCGTGGCACCGTAGTACTGCGCTGCGCAGGAATCCCAACAATCTGATTGCTTAATTCCAAACTGAAGGTTGGAAAAGCTATAAAGCTTTTATAGTTTCTGAGCTCTCAGCGTTCATACGGACAGACGGACTGACGCACATGGCTGATTCGACATCAACTACAGCGCGATAAGCTTCTATCTCACGCTCTCTCGTTTGTTCACTTGCATTCTTATGCCCAGCGTTCCGTGGGTAACAGAGGTCAAAAGTGTAACTCAAACCAACCGAGCTTTAAACAAGAGAGAACGCTATAGTCGGGTGGGTGTCCCGACTATCTGATACCCGTCACTCAGCTAGCAGTGCGAGGGAGATGGAGATATAAAACTTTGATTGCGCATAACTTTTAAATGAATGGTCCGATTTGAAAAATGTCGTCTACATTTCGATAGGTATTAACAAACACTATAAAATTGCATTTATACATTTTTAAAATCTTTAAAGATGGGGCCGCCAGATACATTTTAAAATCGTTTATGGCGATTGTGGGCGTTAGGGGGGGCGTGGCACCTCGATGAAACAAACTTGCGCTGCGTAGGAAGCCCAAGAATCTACATTATTAATACCAACTTTCTAGCTTTTATAGTTTCTGAGATCTCAGCGTTCATACAGACAGACAGACAGACGGACAGACAGACGGACAGACAGACGGACAGACAGACGGATAGACAGACGGACAGACGGACATGGCTATATCGACTCGGCTACTGACCCTGATCAAGAATCGGTCGGAAACGCTTTCTCCTAGCTTACATACTTTAGCACGAATACAATATACCCTTTTACTCTACGAGTAACGAGTATAAATATAATCAGCTAATAGTCTAGTCACACTAAGTGGGGTAACCCGATTACTCCAAAAAAGTGTTTCCACTGGGTTAACTCCAAATATCGAATAATGGCATCTAGTGTTTGTTGTTTGTGTTGTTTATTTTACTAGGGATGGACCTTCAACGATAGGAAATAAATACAAAATATACCGAAAAATACAAAAAAAAATCCGATATACCAAAGACCCTAAAAGTACTCTACTTTTGCCCACAACTTGATGCCTATAGACAGCCTATGTAAAAAAAACAGGGTTATGTCAATAACCCCATAACTCCATAACTCCACCCTAGTGTAAATAGGCGATAAATTTGTTTTTCAAACTATTTAGTCTATTACTCACATCTCTACAGATTACACTAGTTTAGAAAATAATTTTTGGAAAATACACCAAGAAGGATGGTAGTTCCTGGTAGATTGGCTAGATACACATTTGTCTAAAGATTATTTTGAGAACATTTTTTGGTTGTCTCCGTGTTTTAATTTTTATCTCGAGTAGCGTCCAAAAAATTTAGCTAATATACATTTTAATTTACAACTAATTTATAGCCTTTTATCTTTGCCGCACAATTATACAGAGCTCCAAGAAACACCATGTAATTTACTTTAATTAATGCTAAATATTTCGGAGCCTAAGACTAATTTTATTCCGTAAAAATTCCAAAATGTCAAATATGGTAACAAATAAAGACTACTGCAATACTTACTTGAATGTTTAGTTCCAAGTTTTTCCACTGGCAAAACCTAGTAAATTTATCGCTAAAAGAATAAAGAAAGATAAATATTATTTAAAAACGAGAAAGGAAGCTAGCTTCGGCCAGCCGAAGCTTATATACCCTTGCAGATAAAATAAATGCCTTTTTAAGTTGTCAGAAATCAAAACGCCTACTTCCTGCAAAGTTACAATGAATTTTCTTTTATTTGTTTGATTATTCGTATGGGAGCCTTAAGATATAGTGGTCCGATCCGACTTTTGGGAAAGTTTCATTGCGATAGCTTTAAAACTGAGAGACTAGTTCGCATAGAAACGGACAGACGGACAGACGGACAGACGGACATGGCTAGATGGACTCGGCTATTGGTGCTGATCAAGAATATATATACTTTATGTGGTCGGAAACGTCTCCTTCACTGCGTTACAATATCTGACTGAAATTATAATACCCTCTGCAAGGGCATAAAAATGTGTTTTAATCTTTATATACCCGTTACTCATAGAGTAAAAGGGTATATTGTATTCGTGCAAAAGTATGTAACAGCTAAAAGGAAGCATTTCCGACCCTATAAAGTATATATATTCTTGATCAGGATCACTATCCGAGGCGATCTAGCCATGTCCGTCTGTCTGTATGTCTGTCTGACCGTTCGTGTTTTAATGGATTGCGATTTTTGGATTTCCGGGCCTCAGTTTCTGCTCAAAGACAAGTCAGAATGGCCAGCAGAAGTACTGCCCACTGGAATATGTCGTCGTCATGTAGCATTGGTTATCACTTATATTGGGTTGGCAAGAAAGTCATGTCGTTTTTTTCAATATTTTCAAAGATGATTTATTTATATTAGGACTTAAAATTAATCAATTATGTATTGGCCGTTTTGTTCGACCACTAATGACCATCTCTCGGGCAGCTGCACAATTCCGCGCTCGAGGAACTTTTGGTCTTTTCCAGCAAAGAATCGAGACAAGTGGTTTTCGACAGCCTCACCTGAATCAAAGTTTTTACCATTCAAACAGTTTTGAAGAGAGCGAAACAAATGGTAATCTGAAGGTGCTAAGTCCGGACTATATGATGGATGTGGTAGCACTTCCCAATTCAGCTCCGTTAATTTTTGCCAAGTGACCAAAGATGTGTGGGGCCTAGCGTTGTCATGGTGAAAGACTATACCCTTGCGATTAGCTAGTGCCGGCTCCTTTTCTTTAATTTTTTCCGCCAAATTGGATAGCTGGCGACAGTACACATCTGAATTGATGGTTTCATTCCGTCCCAGCAGCTCAAAGTGCACTACACCCTTCCAATTCCACCAAACAGACAGCATAACTTTCCTCTGATGGATATCGGCCTTTGATGTGGCTTGGGCTGGCAAATTTTCATCGATAGTACCTAAGACAATAAGCTTTAAAACGATACTAAAAAGTGTGACCCTGGTGCTCGATTAGTCGTAATTAAATTAGATTAAAAACGATTACTAAAAAAACGACATGACTTTCTTGCCAACCCAATATCAGGGAGAAAATGTACGACTGCAAGTTTCAGAACTCCTTTGGTTTGCTACAGCTCGTTTTTGCACATATATAAATAGTTTCTACATACTTAACGAAAAGGGCGTGGTGCGGTCAAAGGGGCGGCTCACTGTAAGTGATATCGATACTGGAACTCTCTATTGGTGAGAGAGCATATTATGGGAAGCTTGCCTGCAGATCGAGTAAGGCCCAATCCAGCATTCCATACAACAGGCGTTGACTTCTGCGAACCCTTTTATTACAAATCTGAGATCAGGAGCAGGCCACCCATCAAATGTTATATCGCTGTTTTCATATGTTTCAGCACCAAGGCAACGCATTTGGAAATCTTTCGGGACTTGTCCACGGAATCTTTTCTGGCCGCATTAAAGAGATTCATAAGCCTGTGGCCCTAGCCCCGAACTATCTGGTCAGACAACGCCACAAACTTCGTCGGAGCTAAAAACGGAACTTCCTCTCTCTCAGCTCGCACAAAGTTGAGAGCGTAAAATTCTAAAAATAGAATGCAATTGCTTGTGTGAGTAAACACAAGGAAATATTTATTCGCGGGCAAAGTATGACCTAATGTTACAACGAAATTATGACCAATTATTATCTTTCTTCGTTAGTACCACAGATATTTTCGCCATTAATAAATATAAGCCTCCAGATGCTATCTTTAACACAAACTCTGCATTTCAGTGTCACTTGAAATGTTTTTAATCTTCACCAGTGGTAAATGGTGTGCGGTGTTCATTAAATGGTTGTATGAATAGTACGTCAGTACTAACTTAGTTGTTTAACTTAATCAAAATATTACATCTATTTCAGCCAGACCGATTGAGACATCTTGGGACCAGAACTGTTGCGCCTGCATTTCCCATATTTGATTTTTTCTTCTCATAGATCTCATCCCCGCCGACATAAAACAGCTGATCAGAGGGTAAATGATCGGCCATGGCAAACTAGGCATAATTTCTGGAGAGATCCCTTAATTATACCCGTTACTCGTAGAGTAAAAGGGTATATTGTATTCGTGCAAAAGTATGTAACAGCTAGAAGGAAGCGTTTCCGACCCCATAAAGTATATATATTCTTGATCAGGAGCACTAGCCGAGTCGATCTAGCCATGTCCGTCTGTCCGTCTGTCTGTCCGTCTGTCCGTCTGTCTGTCTGGATGAACGCTAAGATCTCGGAAACTATAAAGGTATTTGGCATGAAGATTCTTGGAGTTCCTACGCAGCGCAATTTTGTTTCAAGAAGGTGCCACGCCCCCTCTAACGCCCACAATCGCTTATATACGATTTTAAAAATTTTAATATTTCGGAAAAGTAAAAATGCAGTTTTATTGTGTTTATCAATACCTATCGAAATGTAGAAGAAATTTTTCAAATCGGACCATTCGTTAAAAAGTTATGCGCGATCAATGTTTCTATCTCCATCTCCCTCGCACTCCCTTTACCTGAGTAACGGGTATCTGATAGTCGGGGCACCCGACTATAACGTTCTCTCTTGTTTTGTATGGAGATGTAATAATGGTAATTACTCTTTTTATTATTCCTGGTCTTACATTCATATCTTAATTATTTTTGATATTTTCAGAAGACAGGCTTACAAGACATGGATACATAAGACCTACATTCGGCCAAGCAAAAACCGGGAATGCTTTAGGCATTAACAATTTTTAATTCCAATGCTTTGATTGTAAATATTATTAATAAATACACATACAAATATTACATGAAAATAGTTATTTTTTATTGTGGGAAATCAGATACTGAAAAGTATTGGAAAACCAAAACTGCGAGGGTGTAGAAAAGCAGATATTGCAAGTGGAGGAAAACCTTGTGGAAAATCTATAATGCGGGAAGTCGAAAAACCAGTGGATTTTGGCCTGCATTCTACTGCCAGAGATCCAGATAGAAACCTCATTTCCCCCTTACTTTTTGTGTCACCCCCGTGTATTTTGAAACCAGAGATGGAAGAAATGTAAGGGCTAAATGAGGTTTTGTCCCTTCCGCTTGTATGGAGAAACCTGATGAAAATATGTTATTTTCCAGAGGAATTTTCCCGGTGGGTCTCTCTCTCTGACTTTTGAGCAAGAGAGCCTGGAGCCAGCACCAAAAAATCGTGTGCAAAAAAATCGTATGGCGTTATCCATCTTTGATTGCTCGCAGAGCAGGGTTAAAATTGCAACTTCACGAACCCACTGGATTTATCAAAAATCGAAACAAAAAACGTGTAGCCGGCTTCTTTTCCAAGTGTGTGCTTTATTCCAAAAGTTTCGTTAATTTAGTGTTACCAACTCTCTCTTTTCCGTTCTTACCATCGTATTTTTCTTAACTTAGTATTTTATGTAATTTAGTAAGTTCGTTGCTTGCCGACTCGTTGGGGGTATTATTTATTAGCGATAACAGCTGGGCTACGCCCCTGCTCGCAGCTTTCGATAGTCAGGCATCGCAACGAACATAAAAAATAAAAGAATATAATGAAATGACCAAACAATCTTCATATTCTAATGTCTTTGCTTCAACATAACAAAACATCTGATATCAACATTTGTGACGAAAAATTATTACACTCGTCATTAAATACACTATATATATAAATATATATACATACATATTTCTGTATTTATTTTTTTCTGATTCAACAACATTTATGTATTTATTTATTTATGTTCATATTTGCATTAATACATATGTATATAGTCAATATATGAATTATCCTACAAATTCCAAATAGTGCTGATTTTAACATGGGCTTGTGATTGGGACGCATAAATAAAAACAATCACCATACATATGTACTGATTAAAGCCTGATGAATTTCGCACGCAACAGAAATATACATACATATGGTACATATCAAGATACATATGTATGCTTGTGTGCAGAACCAAAATTATGTACAAATTTTTTGAGTTTATTTGACAACATTTACATTTCTTCTTCGCAACACTTCTTTCGCGTCGGGTAACGGGTATGTCTCCATAATGGACATTAATAAAATAAAGTTCCATTTTTCCTATGAATTCCTATGATAAGTTCTAGTAAATATCATCACCTTTTTATGACCAGTGATAAAAAAAGAACTTTCATCACCAGTGATGAAAATTAAACTGTACTGTAGGAAATTTTTATATACATATATGTATTTATATATATATATATATACTGTAACGAACTGATTATTTATGTCTGCTCGCTACGAGATTCGTGCGGCTAGCTCAGTATAGTTGTGTGTTCGTCCCACCAAATTTATATAAACGTGACCGCCTAGTAGATCAGTGAGAAAGCACAGAATTCACGGGTTCTTAGTGGGTTTATTACGGGTGTAACAGTACAGTGATCTTGATACGGCCGCTCGTGGCCGTCGACGCCTCCTGGTCGCCTTGAGGACTCGGTGCTCTTCTCCTGGACTGAGTGATCCGGTTCTGTAGCTCCCTCGACGATCTCTGAAGCTCCCTGTAGATCCTTGAAGCTCCCTGGAGATGCTCGGCGCTGCTCGTCTCTGCTGCGTGGAATCGACCACTACTCGTAGCGCCTTAGACTCGCCAGGAGATCAGCTGCGCGGGTTAAGGGAAGCGTCACCGTTCTCAGACTAGGGTGAACAGAGGCCGCGATCTCCAGGAGTGCCTCCTTTCGATGCATCACCGCCTGTCCCTTGCTCTGTCCCGGATGGTCCCACTAGTGTTCCACTCAGCTCGCGCTGGCAGTCCAAGTTACGCAGGGATACTGCCGAGCGCTTCACTTGTGCAAACGAACGTTTCGCCCTAGCTTCACCCTTTGGTTTATCGTCCTTGAAGTTTCCTCGTAGCTCGATCTGTCGTGGGGTGTGGCTGCGTGGCTTGACGTAGCGTGGCTTCTGGTACACGGGGTCTTGGTCGTACGCCGATCCGGGACTACACGACTGAACCGTAGGGCTCTCCTGGAGTCCTCCACTCGAGACCACAGACGATTGACCGATCTCCTTTCTGGCTCGTTTCACTCGGGGTTCAGACGCACGCCGCTCCGGGACTGCACGACTCAAACCGTAGGGCTCTCCTGGAGTTCTCCACTCGAGACCACAGACGATCGACCGATCTCCCTTCTGGCTGATAGGTATCTCCCAAGTTCACGATTTCCTGTCGCAGGCTTGACGCTCCAGGCTAGATGCGAGGATTTAGTTCGGGCACGAATGAAAACGGATCGCCTTGACCCAGCCGTGTGACGCCCTCTGGACCTCAGCTACCTGTGTCTCAATTCGGAGATTCCTGGTGATCCAATCCCGAACGTCTCGACGTATCGATCTTGGTCCTTGTAGGTTCCCACGGCGTTGCTTCCGGCGACTCGACTTGTTGTTGTTCACTGGTTGTTCACTGTCTTGGCTGACTTGTTCACTTGGATTATCTGGACTGATCTTGATAGATTGACTCTTCGTGATCCACTGATCCAGCTGCCAGCGCCCGGCGGCTTTATATAGGGCCTCCGGGTACCGTTATGTCCCTCTTGCGCTCTGCCCGCGGCATCTCTCCACTCCGGGTCCACAGTCCGTGGTTCCTGTTTGACCCACTTGTCCTTCACGTACGGCCTCAACTTGTAGTTCTGCGTGTTGCTGCAGTCCCGCTGATTTGTACGGTGCATGTGGCACTCATGTGTGTGGCTCCGTTGCTGAGATGTGGCACTTGTCCTCTTGGTCCAAAGTTCACGGCAGAGTCCAAAGTCCGGTGCAGTTCCGTTATTTCCCTTTTGCACACGGCTCTCTTTCTCGGCTGTCGAAATTATGTCGTTTTTTCTTCGGTGGACTTAGTCACTTTAAAGCGTCATAAGTTCGCCATAACTAATTTTGAAACGACATTATTTCGCGCGATCGTATGTCATTTGGCAGCGAAATAATTTCACGGCTGGCGAAATTATGTCGTTTTTTATGCGGCGGATTTATGGCGTTCTCAAACGTCATAAGATCGCGCGAAATTATGTCCTTTTAAAACGGCGGAATTATGTCCGCGGAATTAAGTCGTTAAGCCGCTGTAAATACTATTTTCTTTTGAGTAGTTGGCATCTACATCTTCACTCTTGACAAAAATTAAAACATATTGCCTATGAAACTTTAGCTTTGCTTAACTCTCGCCCGCTTTATGCCATTACAGAAAGTCCTGACGACCTAGATGTGATTAATGATTAATGGAGCTCCGAATGCTGCATTCGACGAGCCGGACGTGACGCATCTCAGGTCAACATTCTGAGCCGACGGCAGCGTTTTCGTCAAATAAAGCAGGTCTTTTGGAGGAAATGGAGTAGCTTGCACTTATCTCTTCTTCAGGAACGGAGCAAGTGGAGAGCACCAGTGTCAAGCGTCAAGCCAGGAGCAATTGTGATGATCAAGGTAGAACGTCATCACTATTAAGGTGGCCACTAGGCCGCATTGAGAGCGTCGTTCCAGGTCGCGATGAGTAGCCGTCTTTCGTACCCAGCGAGGCCTTTTTAAACGGGCCATAGGAAAGATTGCGGTTCGGCCCCTTTTAGATGGAACTGTTGAAAGCCTCTGCCTTTCAACGGGGGTGAATGTTCGGACCAGAACCCTAGTATTGACCCTCAGCCAGAATACAAACATGTTGCCTTAAATTTGTAAATATGTTTATACCAGGGAATGAAACCGAATCTTATTTCGGTTCCGGTTCCGGTACTGGTCCCATACCGAGTCTGCTTGTTCGGTAACCGGTTATATTTCGGTATTAATGTTTTGGTTCCGGTTCTGGTACCGGTACGTACCGGTACAGTTAAAACAAGAGAGAACGCTATAGTCGGGTTGGTGTCCCGACTATCTAATACCCGTCACTCAGCTAAAGGGAGTGCGAACGCTGTACTCGGGTTGGTGTCCCGACTATCTAATGGGGCTAAAGGGAGTGCGAGGGAGATAGATATATAAACAAATTTGATTACGTATAACTTTTTAATGAATGGTCCGATTTAAAAAATGTCTTCTACATTTCGATAGGTATTAATAAACACTATAAAATTGCGTTTATATATTTTTATACCCGTTACTCGTAGAGTAAAAGGGTATATTGTATTCGTGCAAAAGTATGTAACAGGGAGAAGGAAGCGTTTCCGACCCCATAAAGTATATATATTCTTGATCAGGATCACTAGCCGAGTCGATCTAGCCATGTCCGTCTGTCCGTCTGTCCGTCTGTCTGTCTGTCTGTCTGTCTGTCTGTCTGTCTGTCTGTCCGTCTGTCCGTATGAACGCTGAGATCTCGGAAACTATAAAAGCTAGAAGATTGGTATTTGGCATGAAGATTCTTGGAGTTCCTACGCAGCGCAAGTTTGTTTCAAAAGGGTGCCACGCCTCCTCTAACGCCCACAATCGCTTATATACGATTTTAAAAATTTCAATATTTCGGAAAAGTAAAAATGCAGTTTTATTGTGTTTATCAATACCTATCGAAATGTAGAAGAAATTTTTCAAATCGGACCATTCGTTAAAAAGTTATGCGTGTTCAAAGTTTCTATCTCCATCTCCCTCGCACTCCCTTTACCTGAGTAACGGGTATCTGATTGTCGGGGCACCCGACTATAGCGTTCTCTCTTGTTAAAATCTTAAAAGATGTGGCTTCCAGACACATTTGAAAATCGTTTATGGCGATTGTGGGCGTTAGGGGGGGCGTGGCACCTCGATGAAACAAACTTGCGCTGCGTAGGAAGCCCAAGAATATGTGTGGGTAATCCCAACTTTCTAGCTTTTATAGTTTCCGAGATCTCAGCGTTCATACAGACAGACAGACAGACAGACGGACAGACAGACGGACAGACGGACATGGCTAGATCGACTCGGCTAGTGATCCTGATCAAGAATATATTTACTTTATGGGGTCGGAAACGCTTCCCTCTAGCTGTTACATACTTTTGCACGAATACAATATACCCTTTTACTCTACGAGAAACGGGTATAAAAATTTCAAACAATACTTTGAAATGATTTATGTGAGTTTTATTTGGAAAAAACACTTGAATGTAAGACCATTAAAATTAATTTGATTTTTTGATATAAAATATACAGAATAAGATTTTAAATAAATTTTCAACTTTCTTTATTTCTTTCTTTATTTGTCTTTTTTGATTGTAATACTTTTCATTACTTTCTTGAATTTCCTTTTGACTTTTTTCTCCTAGTTGCCTAATATCTTCTAAATTTCTTTCCCTAACTGTATCTATTAGAGCCCTGCATGAGTGGAGTCATAGGGCCCTTTGACTCACATTTTCAAAAAAGGTTTGAGTAGCTCATGCCGGAAAATTTTTTGGATCTGAATGGCTCAGCTCATGGCCTGGCTAACATGATCCACTTGATCTGATCTAAAACCTCATGACTCCTATAGCTCATGACTCCCTTTGACTCATGACTCCCTATGAGGCATGACTCAGGTCAAAAATATCTCTAATCTGTTAATCACAGAAATATTTATATATATATATATATATTTTTATTTTTGTAAAGGTAGGATACATATTTTTGTATGGTATAAGAATTCGCAGATTATTTGACCTTAAGAATACCCGAACCATTTGAAGTGAAGAATTCGCGGATTATTTGACATGAAGAGCTCGCGGACTTTTAACCTTAAGAATACCCGTATCACTCGACCTGAAGATTTCGCGAATTATAAGTCGTGAAGAATTCGCGGATTATTTGACACATAGCTGAAAGTTTATCTTAATTATCACCATGATAAATATAAATCAGAAATAAATATTTTTCACAAAATCAACTTTTTTATGTTGACAATGAACCAAATGAGCTACTAGGTGAGCTATACGAGTCAGCTGATGAGCTATAGGAGTCACTTCATTTTTTATGAGATAAGTAGGTAATGGCTCATAGTATGAGCCATGTTTCATAGGAGTCATGAGCTATAGGAGTCATGACTTGAAAAACATAGATAGATCGAATGGCTTATGAAATCAAAGGGAGCTATGACTCTACTCATGCAGGGCTCTAGTATCTATATTTACTAAATTTTCTAACTCTTCTCTCAACTCATCTCTAGTCTCATTTCGCTGTATTAATCCAAATAGCATTTCACTCGGACATTGCTTTATACTACGATGTTGTGTATTATTAAGTACAAATTCCACCTTTTCTACAACTACATCCCAATGTAATCCATTTTCAGCTTCTGTAAGTTTCGCTAGCATTGGACCTATGACTCTATTTATTCTTTCCACCTGGCCATTCGCCTGCGGCGAACCAGTGGCAATTTTTATATGTTTAACACCTACCTCATTCATAAATTCTTCAAACTGTATTGATGTGAAACAACTTCCACGATGAACGAAAATAGTCTCTTAACGCATCCATTGCTTCTTTTGAATTAGTGATTTTCGTTGTATATAACCTAACCTAACATCCTGTTTCCCATTTTTTGGTGCAAAAGCGATGCATTTTAAACAATTTTCAATATGTTTCATCATTTTTTCCTTAGCATTTTTAAACCAATACATTTTTCCAATTGCATTTAGTATCTTAACTCTTCCTATATGACCCAATTCATCATGATATTTATACAAAATGTGTTCTTCCATCTCCTCAGGTACATAGAACAGCAACCTTCCATCATTTGTTTTCCTATAAACCACACCATTTCTCATTTCGAACAATTTATCCTCACCCTTTTCTAACAATATTCTAATATCTTTAATTTTCTGATCCTTTCCTTGACATATAACTAAATTATCCTCCACTGTGTTTGCTTCCGTTATCAAAATATTCTTACATCGACTTACCGCATCCACATGTTGCATTTTCTTTCCAGCCCTGTGCACTAATTTAAAATCGTAATCTTGCAGTTCTAATGCCCATCTCGCAATTCTTGGGTTAATCTCTACCTTATTTAATGTCAGTTCTAACGAATTACAATCAGTTATAATTCTAAAGTGTTTCCGTTGTACGTAAATCCTAAATCTTCCCAATGCTAATGTTTCCAATTTAAAACTATGATATTTTGCTTCAGTTTCTGTTCTTAATAAATCATATAAAGGTTGAAAAATATTTTATAAATCTACGTAAATAAGAACACAGTGCCAAGAAACTTTGAACAGACTGTTTTTTCCCCGGCACTTGAAAATTTCTTACCGCTTCTAACCGTCTTTCGAAATTAAAAACCCTAAATATTTAACGCTCGATTGCAAAAATTCACACTTCTCCAGTCTTAGTTCTAATTTATTTTCTTTAATCCTTGCCAGTACTGTTTTTATAGTCTTAAAATGTTCCTCTAAACATTTACTTGCAATCATAATATCATCCATATAAATGATTACTGTATTATCACGAATCATATCTGCAAAAACATAGAGCTAAATGGTTTGCCTTTTTCTAATTTAATATTCATTTCCCATTTTATGTCAGGCTCATCCGGCTTATTTGCATAACATATTGTCTTCCAGTAATTCAACGAATCGTTTTTTTGTATTGTACCCTACTTCGTCACCTATATTGCATTTCGATTCTCCATTTTCTACACAATTTATCTCTAACATTTCTCTTTTTTTTCTTCTAATGTTGATTTCCTTATTTCCTTTCAAACTTTTGATTTATGTCTTCCTTTTCGACTGTTGTCTTACATTCTTCATTTCTAACTGTTTCCTTCCTTTCTTCATTTCTAACTGCTTCCTTTATTTATTCATTTCTAATTGTTTCCTTTCTATCTTCATTTCTAACTGTTTCCTTTCTATCTTCATTTCTAACTATTTCTTCTTTCTAATCTAATTCATTTATAACTTCTTGTTTATTTCTAACATATTCATTCATGTTTTCTACTTTTCCCACTGTTACCAATTTCAAAGCGTTTAGATCAATATTTAAATTACATGCATCCATAAAGTCTCGTCCTAACACAACATCAAAGCCCATAGACTCATTATCCACCACATTTAAATAAAAATAAACATTTATTGAGTTCTTTTGGAATTATTGGGTGGGCAAGAAAGTCATGTCGTTTTTTTTAGTAATCGTTTTTAATCTAATTTATTTACGACTAATCGAGCACCAGGGTCACACGTTTTAGTATCGTTTTAAAGCTTATTGTCTTAGGTACTATCGATGAAAATTTGGTAATTTTTCGATAACATTTGTGGAAGCTATAGCAAATTAAACATGGAGGATCAAAGTGAACATTTTCGGCATATTTTGCTTTTTTATTTCCGAAAAGGAAAAAAAAGCGGTCGAAGCTCGCGAAAAATTATGCGAAGTATATGGTAAAGATGCCATGAGTGATCGCCAAGGTCAGCGGTGGTTTGCCAAATTCAGGCTTGGAGATTTTGGAGTTAAAGACGCCCCACGTTCTGGTCGACCATCGGCCGTTTTTGACGAACAAATGTTAGAGAAGCTCAGTGTGTCGCATACAACGGTTGAAAACCATTTGAAGAAACTTGGCTACGTAAACAAGTTCGATGTTTGGGTTCCGCATAACTTAAAGGAAATTCACCTAACTAAGCGTATTAATATCTGCCATTCTCTGCTGCAACGGATTAAAAACGATCCTTTTTTGAAGCGGATCATTACTGGCGACGAAAAGTGGGTTGTTTACAATAATGTCCAACGAAAAAGATCATGGAGCAAGAAAGATGAGCCAGCCCAAGCCACATCAAAGGCCGATATCCATCAGAGGAAAGTTATGCTGTCTGTTTGGTGGAATTGGAAGGGTGTAGTGCACTTTGAGCTGCTGGGACGGAATGAAACCATCAATTCAGATGTGTACTGTTGCCAGCTATCCAATTTGGCGGAAACAATTAAAGAAAAGGAGCCGGCACTAGCTAATCGCAAGGGTATAGTCTTTCACCATGACAACGCTAGGCCCCACACATCCTTGGTCACTTGGCAAAAATTAACGGAGCTGAATTGGGAAGTGCTACCACATCCACCTTATAGTCCGGACTTAGCACCTTCAGATTACCATTTGTTTCGCTCTCTTCAAAACTCTTTAAATGGTAAAAACTTTGATTCAGATGAGGCTGTCGAAAACCACTTGTCTCGATTCTTTGCTGGAAAAGACCAAAAGTTAAGCCTTTTTTAACGAAGGGGCGAGAGACGGGGCGAATTTGCGAGAGCGATGGAATGAAGCTTTATTGCGCTTTCGCTCCCGCCATACACTGTCCAACCAATTTAAAAACGCAAAGTGCGTGAACATCGGAGGCAATGCGATTGCTGAAACACTACTTTAAAAAGGAGTTTTGCGGTGATCACTGTATATCCGCCAAAAATTATTTGATTTCCATTCTGCTTTTACGTTTTGCTTAAAAATCGGTTTTTAATTTTTTATTTTTTAACATTTTTTTTATCTTCCAAATTTTAAAAACACCTTTTTCGACGAAAAAATTTGACTTTGGGCTTTAAAAAAATACTTACAGTTAAAAAATAAATAATAACTCTTCCCAGGAGGCGGGTTTTTTATGCAGAAAAATATGCGACAAGTTTGAAAACGATCGGCTAAGCCGTTTAGAAATGCCGATATTTTTAAAATATTCTTTTACCGTTCAAACATTTTCTTACAGATTTTTGTGTTTTAAAATTCAAATCGCATTGAAAATATTAAAAACAAGAAATACCTTTTTAAGTTGTCAGAAATCAAAACGCCTACTTCCTGCAAAGTTACAATGAATTTTCTTATATTTGTTTGATTATTCGTATGGGAGCCTTAAGATATAGTGGTCCGATCCGGCTCGCTAAGACATATGTACTACCTGCAATAGAAAGAAGACTTTTGGGAAAGTTTCATTGCGATAGCTTTAAAACTGAGAGACTAGTTCGCATAGAAACGGACAGACAGACAGACGGACAGACGGACATGGCTAGATGGACTCGGCTATTGGTGCTGATCAAGAATATATATACTTTATGTGGTCGGAAACGTCTCCTTCACTGCGTTACAATATCTGACTGAAATTATAATACCCTCTGCAAGGGTATAAAAATAAATATTCTAATCAATAGATTCTCTTGTTGTTCCTTACACGTGCTTCATATTGTTTTAACAAATGGAAATGTTTAAACAATTTGATTTACGGCATCCCCTTCCACTTGTCTTCCTTATCTCTATCCCAATATTTGTCTTTAGGGCTAGTACTCAACCCAACAAAAAGTCGTCCAAAACAAAAAACTTCATATGACACAAAATTTGTTGACGTTTTTTTCATATGAAGCTTTTTGTTTTGAACCACTTTTTGTTGGGTTGAGTACTAGCCCTTATCAATAAAACGGTCAGTAGCAAACGGAACGGATTGACATAAAAACCTAAAAAAAATCACATTAATTCCTAAAATAATTAGGAGCCGCGTGCGAGGTACAAATTAAAGAAAAATAAATATTCTAATCTATTCAAAATGAGTTGTTTTTTCTTTAATTCTTTCTTTTGCCATTTCTCATAATCTTATGGCATACCCGCAAATAACTGCATTTAAATTTTTTGGAAAGTCAGCCTCCTTCACCAAGTCCCCAATATTTCCAAATTTTGTTGTGCTATTGTGACGTCACGGCCTCCACATATGTATGTATGTAAGTTCTGCTGGCGCATGTATGCATGTATGTATGTCCTGCTGTCGCACTTTAAGTGTGACCGCGCAAGGGGAAAATGAAAATACCACAGTGCTGTCGCACTCTGCAATAAGTCGTAACCTTAAGTGTGACCGCGCAAAGGGAAAATACCACAGTCACAGCACATTGCGACGGTTAAAAAATCGATTATATCGCAAATCTTTTCTTTTGCGCCGGTTTTTTTAGGTAAACGTTAAATTTTAAAATATCGGTAGACCTACAGAAATCACTTTAAGCTGATTTTGGGGAAAATTCTTTGTTCGGTCAAACTCACAATATTTTTCGTCTTACATACTGTTTCTCTTTGCCTATACAAATGTAAACAAAGCTCATTAACATGTATTAACCAATCTCTGTAAATTACTCTGTTAGAACATTATGTTATTTTGCCGCTGCTAATAAAAGGCAGTTGCTGATGTTAGATCTTGGAAAACGGTTGTCTTTTTCTCGCTTGAGTTTTTAGATTGCAATTAGTTTACGCACCCCCCAACCTGATATCTTATGCAGCACAAAAGACGCTTTGTGCATTAAACATTTTGGCGCCCAACGTGGGGCAGTGTTTAAACAAATTATTAACAATTTATTAATTCATAAACAATTGTCGAACTATCGCCCGCAACAATTATTCGCTCGACCCGCTCATCGCAACTCAACATTGTCATAACCGCATACAAAGGTGAACATTCAACCCTAGTGCATTCATCGAAAGTGAATAATAAATAAACAAATAAAGTTATTAACTATTCACGAAAATTCTAAGGGCAACGTGTCGTTCGTATAACGGAACTATTCGCGCTCTTCTTCGCACATCTCTTCGCTTGTGTGTGTGTGCCCGCCCGCTCTATAAGCTCGGCGTCGATCGCTCATTCTCCTTTGCTCCGTTATTCCGCCAGCAAAGTGTTGTTGTTTTGTATACATCGCCAACTGCAGCCGCTGGTACAGTTTTTGAGTTCTAGTCGCTTTCGCTTTGAACTAACTTCACGGCATTGCCATATTCGTCGCTCCGCGTTGTTGTTGCCGCAACTTTACTCTCGTTCTCGCATTCGCATTCTTCGTCGCAGCAATGGCAACGGCTATATTGGAGACTCTCAAACGGCAACGCTCGAATATTAAGCGCAACATTACGCGCATAAGAGGAATGGTCGATGCCAAGGAAGAAGAAGAGCAGAAATCGCCGGCTGAACTTCAGTGCCGTTTGGGAATCTTAGAGTCATATTTTAAGCAAGCCCTTTCGGTACAATCAGAAATTGAGACCATGGAATCCACAGATAGTGGACGTGCAGACCTGGAGGACAGTTACATAACTACAAAGTTGGCAATTCAGCAACTTCTTGGAGAGGATCTGCACAACACAGTTTTCGACCACATCTCTGCACCAAGCTACAGCGCGCCGTCTCGACTGCCAAGTTTGGCACTACCTAGCTTCGATGGAAATCATAAGGATTACAAGAACTTCATCTCGTCGTTTCTGCAACTGGTCAATCGTGAGCAAATATCTAATATAGACAAATTTAATCATCTCCGTAATTGTTTAAAGGGACCTGCACTGGAAGCTGTCGCAGCCTTCCCGGTCACTGGAGAAAATTATGCGAAGGCGCTGGAACGGCTGAAGGACCGGTATGACAAGCCTGCCCTAATCTTTGTCGAAACGATAGCCTCGATTTTTAAACTGCCGCCGGCTGCTGCGGCAAGTGCTCAACAGCTCCGCAGCCTAATCGACAACGCATCCGCGTTATATAGTGCCCTTTCATCGCTAGGCTCGGACGCTCAAATTTCTGAGGCGATGCTCATTTACGTGGTCATGGAGAAGTGCGATCAGCAGACCAAAACAAAATGGAACGAATCACTGGATTATCTCACTCTGCCATCCTGGAGCCAATGCACACAGACACTTGAGCGCCACTGCCAGTTTCTTCTGTCTGACGAGCAATCCCATGGATCGGAGCGGCCAAGACCGACTCGTCCCCCCGCAAGATCTCACAATTCGTCGTTTTCGCTGACCAACGCACCATGTGTATACTGCCTCACACAAATTGCTCGGATGTGACAAGTTTAAGGACCTTAATCCAACCGCGCGATTTGATGTCGTTAAAACACACCGTCTGTGTTTAAACTGTCTGTGTAGAGGTCACCAACTGTCGAGCTGCCCATCGAGAAATCGCTGTCGCACCTGCAACAAGGCACATCATACCCTGTTGCACAACAACCATTCGCTAGATTCGTCTCGCTCGCACCAACCGTATCCAACCGCACCGCCATTGGAAGCTGCAACACACTCGCACTCGCATTCTGGCCAGAAGTCTCAGGTGTTGCTTGCCACTGCTATGGTTCTCGTCAAGGATGCGTTTGGAACCTACTGGCCTGGAAGAGCTCTTCTCGACTCCTGCTCTCAAGTGAACTTCGTGACGGAAGACTTCGCACAACGGCTTCGCTTACGGAGGGAAAGACATGCAGTCCAAATTCGAAGCATCGGCCATTCGCAAACAGATATTAAATATTGCACAACTGCATCTGTCAAATCTCGCATTTCATCTTTCGTACTCTCCGCAGATCTCTGTATTATTCCACAAATCTCATACCAGCCCGATCTGGCCATCGACGTTTCGACTTGGAAGCTGCCAGAAAATACGCCGCTCGCTGATGAAAGATTCTACCAATCACGCCACGTCGATCTGCTACTGGGAACCGAAGCCTTCTTCGACGCCTTAACTGTAGGGCAAATAAGAAGCCTTCTTCGACGCCTTAACTGTAGGGCAAATTAGGCTGGGACCTCAAGGCCCGCTGCTGCAGAAAACTCAGTTTGGCTGGGTCGTAACCGGCCGACTGCAGCAAACCGCGCCAATAGAAGTTTCCACTTGCATGGCTTTAAACACAAGTTCAATTGATGTCAACTTCAAACGTCTGTGGGAACTGGAAGCAGTCGACTCGCCACCTCTGCAGAAGCCGGAGCATGCTATTTGCGAGGAACAGTACGAGAAGACCACTTGTCTCGACAGCACTGGTAGGATTGTCGTCAAACTGCCATTCAAGGCTGACCCAACTCGGTTGGGAGACTCATTTGATATCGCTCGCCGTCGGTTCCTAAGCATGGAACGTCGCCTATCGAAATCTCCAGCACTTCGTCAACAATACTGCGACTTCATGGAGGAGTATGAGAAATTGGGGCACATGTCCCCAGTTATTCATCCTAAACTGCACGAGCCGCACTACTACATCCCGCATCACTGCGTCCTCAAACCCAGCAGTGAGTCTACTAAGCTTAGGGTGGTGTTTGACGCCTCTTGCCGGACGTCAAATCAATTATCACTCAACGACTTGCTATGCGTTGGCCCAACACTCCAGGAGGACTTGTACCTGCAGCTTCTAAAGTTCAGGCTTCATCGTTACGCCATCACTGCAGATGTGACCAAGATGTATAGGCAAGTAAATCTCGACATTATTGATCGCAAATACCAGTACATTCTTTGGAGAGCATTTCCAGAAGACACGCTGCGCACGTATCAATTGAATACGGTAACCTACGGCACTGCAGCCGCCCCATTTTTGGCAACACGTAGCCTCAACCACCTCGCTGATGTTCATCAAGCTGACTGTCCAATCGGCGCCGCTATCATAAAGTCGTCTTTCTATGTTGATGACCTACTCACGGGTGCAGACGACTTAGAGACGCTTCGCATTATCAAGGATCAAGTCACAGAAATTCTTCGTCGAGGGCATTTCCCACTCACCATATGGCATTCCAACTACGTTGGATTCATGGAAGATCATGCATCCAAGAAGCTCAGTTCCTGTGGCGAGGGACTAGCCAGCGCTCTTGGAGTGAACTGGAACCAGCACAAGGATACACTGTTCTTCAAGTTCATACCAAGGAACCACGCAACTCGTATCACCAAAAGAAGTATTTTGTCCACCGCATCCGCCTTGTTCGACCCGCTTGGTTTGCTCTCACCGCTTGTTGTTGTCGCAAAAATACTTCTGCAAGAACTTTGGCTCGCTGGCCTGCAATGGGACGAGAGCGTTCCAGAAAACATACACACGGCCTGAAGCAAATGCCTAGAATCATTCCAAACAGTCTCAATTTTATCGATTCCCCGCTATTGCCTCCAACACAAGATGCGATCACTTCAACTTCATGGATTTTGTGACGCATCAATCAGGGCTTACGGCTGCTGCGTGTATCTACGCTCGGAAACGTCGACGGGAGATGTCGCAGTGCAGCTATTGACTGGCAAATCGAGAGTGGCTCCTGTGAAGAAAAAATCCCTTCCAAAACTGGAATTGTGTGGAGCGCATTTGCTGGGCCAACTGTATGCGAAATTGAAGCCTCTATTAGCGGACAGAAAATTCTCGGTCTATTTCTGGACGGACTCGCAGATTGTGCTTCACTGGCTAAAACAGCACTCAGTCACACTGTCAGCATTCGTTGGAAACCGAATCTCCGAAATTCAAGAATGGACCGCAGATGGCCAGTGGAAATTTGTACCAGGTGAGAGCAATCCGGCGGACATAGTTTCGCGCGGAGCTGCTACAACTGAGCTGGCAGCATCGATGTGGTTCACAAGTCCACAGTTCTTGACCCAACCATCGTCCCAGTGGTCAACCACTCCGCAAATCATCGATATCGATCCAACTATTGTCAAAGCAGAGCAACGAAGGAGCACATTCACCAAGGCTGTAATCAGCAATCATGTTCTCCAACAGCTGACTCACATCAGCTCATACACTCGCTGCATTCGAACCATCGCATACGTCTTTCGCTTCGCCAACTTATCAAGAGGAGTCAAAATTGTCAATCCATCGCTTACATCGGAAGAACTTCGCCGCGCATTGTTCAGCATCGTCTACAATATTCAGCAACAGTCGTTCCTTGAAGATTTTCACTCGCTGCAGAAAGCTAAGCCGCTTACAAGTCACCTAAAGTATTTAACGCCTTTTCTCGACAGCTCATCGAGACATGCTCTTAAAAGGGTTGGAGGACGATTACAGAACGCCGACATCCCTGAATCTGAAAGGCATCCGCTGCTACTGCCTAGCAAATCGCACTTTGCGTGGATTTATGTACGACACTTGCATCTGAGGAATTGTCACGCAGGCCCGAAAGCTCTAGTCGCGCTAATCCGTCTGGAATACTGGATCATCAACGCCAGGGACCTGGCTCGTCGAGTGGTGCGTTCCTGTATCGCCTGCGTTCGGTTCAGACCCAAACTGGAGAACCAACTCATGGGATCGCTACCACTAGAACGAGTGCTACCGCAACAGCCGTTCCAAAGGTGTGGCGTCGACTTCTGCGGACCGTTTAACACATATCTTCGCATTAGAGGAAAGGGTCCAACAAAGTCCTACCTCGCCGTCTTCATTTTTTTGGCATCCAAGGCCGTCCATATAGAAGTCGTCTCGGATTTGTCAATCGCCAGACGGTCAATTCCAACCGACATCTTCTGCGACAACGGAACCAATTTCGTCGGAGCTGCCAACCATCTTCAAGAACTACGAGCGTTCCTTCAAGACAAAGCCACGCAAGAAGTCATTTCGTCTTATTTGTCAACTGATTTCATAACTTTCCATTTCATCCCTCCTAGAGCTGCTCACTTTGGAGGCCTTTAAGAGGCGGCGGTAAAAAGCGCCAAGAGTCTACTCTACAGAACACTGATGAATTCAAGATTCACCTTCGAGGAGCTCTGCACCATAACCACTGAAGTCGAAGCGATTCTCAACTCGCGCCCATTGTCTCCGCTGTCTCCAGATCCCAACGACTTTGGGGCACTTACTCCGGGCCACTTCCTGGTGGGGAAATCTCTTCGTGCCCTTCCAGAACGGACTGTGTCATCAACACATGCGTCCAGCCTGGAACGATTCGACGCCGTGACCGCGAGCAAACAACAGTTTTGGCGAAGGTGGTCGCTTGAGTACCTACAGGAACTACGCTCGCGCACCAAATGGACAACACCATCGGCCAACATCAGGGCTAACACCATGGTCATCATCCACGAAGACAATCTGCCTCCTCAGCGATGGAAGATCGGGCGCGTCGAGACCGTTGTTCCCGGAAAGGATGGGCTAGTTCGAGTGGCCCACATTCGAACCAGCACTGGGGTGTGCTGCCGACCAGTGCATAAGCTGGCAGTATTACCCACGGATTCTCAATCTTGTTGAAAGATGATACTTTCAAGGCGGCCGGGATGTTCGGTCAAACTCACAATATTTTTCGTCTTACATACTGTTTCTCTTTGCCTATACAAATGTAAACAAAGCTCATTAACATGTATTAACCAATCTCTGTAAATTACTCTGTTAGAACATTATGTTATTTTGCCGCTGCTAATAAAAGGCAGTTGCTGATGTTAGATCTTGGAAAACGGTTGTCTTTTTCTCGCTTGAGTTTTTAGATTGCAATTAGTTTACGCACCCCCCAACCTGATATCTTATGCAGCACAAAAGACGCTTTGTGCATTAAACATTCTTATTCATCTATATGCAAAATCATGCTGCTCCAATCAGCATTAGATTTTGGTAACGGTTTTACAATCGAAATTTCCTTAAAATTGTTTTAATTTTTAAAATCCAAAAACCATCAAACTATTTATTAGTTTTCAACCGTTGAGTTATTGACAAACTGGATTTGTAAGAAACATTAATTCGCTTCTCTGCACACACACACGCACGAAGTATATATAAGTAAAAAATGCGTATTTAACACACACAATCACTGTACTTGTACGTGTGTGTGTGCATTGCAGCTGACTAAGGAAGTGAGATTTGCTTAAATTCAAATTCATGATAATACAGATATCCTTTTCGTAATAGAATATTTCATTTACATTTCCACAACAGATTTAAAACATTTTTGTGTTTTAAAATTAAAAACCCATTGAAAATATTAAAAAAAAATATATATATTCAAATCAATTCATTCAAATGGAAATGTTTAAACAATTTGATTCACGGCTTCCCCTCCTACTTGTCCTCCTTATTATTAATATAATCAAGACGAAAAATTAATTTAAAAAAAATACAAAACAAGAGAGAACGCTATATTCGGGTTGGTTTCCCGACTATCTAATACCCGTCATTCAGCTAAAGGGAGAGCGAGGGAGATGGATATATAAAATGTTTTTGATTGCACATAACTTTTTAATGAATGGTCCGATTTGAAAAATGTCTTCTACATTTCGATAGATATAAATATTTTTTTATTTATTTCAAAATTAGCAAATATCTGCCAATATAAAACCCAACTCCTACCTCCGCCCGAATTTAGGAGTTTTTTTTTATAGATATTCTCCGACTCACATCAAGTGGGGGCAAGGATAGGTGACTTAAAATATTTGATACATTAAAGTCCACGGAACATTCACAAAACAATAAAAAATATAATTCATTGTATTAAGTACACAAAACGCGAATAGGATCGTGCGTTTCAAAATTCGTTCTGCAAATTTCCAGAGCTATAGGCCGAAAGTTGCGGGTTGCTCTTACGGGGATCGAAAACCGTATTTGGCCGAGTAAGTAGCTGGGATTCACGAGTCCAGTGATTAGCTTGTGAAGGAACATTACTCCGTGACAGGTCCGACAATCCATTAGCGAGGGCAGGTTCAGAAGACGCAGTCTATCGACGTAAGATGGCAGGTGACGTTGTGGTTCCCAGTTTAACCCACGTAAAGCAAACAAAAGGAACTGTTTCTGTACCGATTCGATTAGGACCTGATATTTAGCATATTGAGGTGACCATACGCACGAGCAGTATTCAAGAATTGGTCGAACAAGATAAATGTAAAGGTGCTTTGTGGTGTAGGGATCCTCAAATTCCTTTGACCAGCGCTTAACAAATGAAAAAACCCATTTTGCTTTACTGACAATGATGCCAATGTGATTGGTAAAATTTAATTGTGGCTAAATAAAACTTTAAGATCTGTTACGGAATTAATGCGTTCAAGATCGCTCGTCCCAATGGAATAGTTAAAGAGTGAGAAAAGCCTTTTCCGATAAAAGGACATGAAGCTACATTTATAATTATTTAAGAACAGCAGGTTCTGGAAGCACCATGATTGCAGATAGTTTAAGTCCGTTTGTAGGAGTACGTGAGGATCAACGTTTGTTAAGGGCATACAAAGTTTAACGTCATCGGCGTACATCATCACGTGGGAAGAGAGAATTACTTGTGGCAAGTCATTTATAAAAATTCCAAACAGAAGTGGTCCGAGGTGACCCCATTGAGGAACGCCAGAAGTCACATGGACGAGTTTTGAGATCGAATTTTTAAATAATACTCTCGGAGTCCGGTTCAATAAGTATGAAGAGATCCGCTTCGTCAACGAGATCGGAAATCCCAAAAGCGTAAGTTTTTTTAACAGTAGCAGATGGTTCACAGTCCACAGTAAAAAATTACATCAGTTTGGGTGTTGGTTTTAAACGCGTTTCTAATAACTGTGGTAAACTCAAGAAGGTTGGTTGACGTTGATCTACGTTTCATAAAACCATGCTGTGTTGGGGACATTATTGAGCTACATTGGTGCTGAAGCTGAGCAGTGATTAACTGTTCGAAAAATTTGGAAATAGCACTGAGTTTTGCAATCCCTCGGTAGTTATCAATGTTTGATTTACTACCCTTTTTATGAAGCGGAATTATAAAACATTCCTTCCAAACTTCTGGAAAAATGAGTGCTGCAGGGATAACTGAAATAGTATTGACAGTGACTCACACAATGCACTAGCACAATATTTCAAAACACAGCTTGGTACAAGATCGGGACCAGAAGAGAAGGATGATTGTTTGTAGATTTTGAAAAACATAATCTACGCTGATTATAGGCATAAACATATTATAAGAGTGCGGAAGTGAAAAGGGATACGCTGAGGTAATATCGTAGCTTATGGATGAGTACGTGGACTGAAAAAATTTTGCAAATAAATTGGCAATATCGGACTCATTAAAAGCAGAAACGGAGTCCAGATGAAGACAGCATGGAAATTGTTGAGACTTGCGCTTGGAGTTAGCAAATGCGTAGAACTGCTTGGGGTTATCATGAAACTCATTTCTGGGACGATCAAGGTAATTCTTGTAGCATTGGGAATTGTGAGTTATGAATTCAGAACGCGCAGTAAGGTATCTCGAATGGTCTACTTGCGTCCCAGTCCTATTAAATTTCTTAAAAAGTCTGGACTTGCAGTTTTTGAAGTAAGAGAGTCTACGAGTGAACCAAGGAGGCTTATGAGAAACATCAGGTGAGGGAAATGAAGATCGAAAACCGTGTCGAGAATGCCGTAGAACTGTTTAACAATGTTAAAAGGTTCTTCGTTTACATCCATAAAAGACCAATCTATTTCGGATAAACAATGATTCATATTAGTAAAGTTGGCTTTGCGAAAGCAACGAAAAGATGCTGTTTCGATTTCAGGACCTGGCAATAAAGGAGCCGAAGCTTCCAGAGTGACCTCAAGTGTAGGGTGATAATCGTCTTCAGGACTAACGAGCGGGTCAATTCTAGAAACGTAGGAATTGGCGAACTCTGACGCAAAAATAAGGTCCAAGATTCTATTCGAGGAGTTGTGAATTGAGTTCAATTGTCCCAATGAGAGGTCGATAAGGCCATGTACCAACTCGTGAGGTAAAGTAGGAACAAGAACATTTGAATCAGGTGATGACATCCTGGAAACGGCAGGCAGGTGAAAGTCGCCCATAACAATGAGATGGTCGTTATTGCCGAGGGTGGAGTGAATACTCTGAATATGATCAAGGTGCTGCAGATATACATTAATATCGGACCGGGGTGGAATATACGAGCATGAGACGTAAACAAAATAGTCATGAACGTTAATACGAACAGCAACAAATTCTAAAGTGCTTTCGGTGCCGATTATCGGAATTAATTCTGAAACCAGATCGGACTTAACGGCAAAAGGAACACCAGACCAAACACAGACGCACTGTACGATCACGTCTCTAGATGACATAGTTGACCGCAAATATTTTGCAGTCAGACACAGAGGAATTAAGCCACGTTTCAGTGAAGGCAATCACATTGGCGTCAAACTACGTACATTCTGATAGTGTAGGGAGAATGAATTTATTTTGTTAACATACTCGTAAACGATGGCCTGCTGCGGCCAGATTGCAATATCAAGGACTTTATCAATAAGAGCGTCAGAAATTCCAATCTTAAACGAAGATATTTCGCGTTTTTGCTTAAAACTGAACATTGAGACAGTAATTTCGGTGCCAGAAATATTCAGTTTGCTACTTAGGTGGGTTTTAACGTCGTTTTCAGAAGCCCCAGGATTCAGACGGGAGACAATAATGAACCTTTTGGGTGCAACGTCAACTATGGGCGCAGATATCTTTGGCGCGACACCAGATATGATTGGTCCACAGTTGATTCTTACAGCCGCCGAATGTGTGGCTGTCGCAGCATTGGGGGCCAAATTAGAATTAGCTACGTCCATATTGTCAAAAATAGCAGACGACCGGGCCAGCAAAGCGCCTATTGGTGCCGCGACTTGTGACGTAGATGCCTGGTCTTCGTTGGCAGCAGAGCCAAGATGCACTCTAGTAGGTGAATGCAGAGGAAGAGAAACCAGAGCCGTCGCCGGGGGAACTGTTGGTACAGTTAGCGAATGATCTGCAGATGTATGGTCTTCATCAGCTGCACCCACTTCTGGCAGGGAGGAAGTGGTGAGGGGGGGGAGGCTTGATTGAAGTCTCTAAGTGCTCTTGTAATAGGGCTAAGTTGCATTGAGCCGGAAGACTGTGGAACATTTAAGTTATTATTAGGCAAAGAGTAGGTTCTTAAAATGTGATTCAGCAGAGCAAAATTTCTCTTGAAGCTCATGGAACCCAGTCGATAGGGCTTGGAACTCCAGGTGGGTTTGTCGCAAGAACGATTTCATATCAACCTCAATATGCCTGCATTTTGAACAAGTCCTATTAAGGCCAACACGTAACCTAAGCTTGTCCACAATTGGCCCACTTGTCCGCCCTAGATCCACGCAGATAGGATGAGCCAAGTTGTCACAAATCCAGCAGCAAACCGAAGTTTGGCGTGAAGTTATTTTGTTGCCATACGAGCAGGAAGCGGCACAGCTCACAGCACACTCATTTTGTTTGTTTTAATATATAAATTGATTAATTAGTTGATTTAATAATCGCGGTAAAGAACCGATCAAAACAAAATCGAAGAGCGCATGTAAAGCTTTTGTTTTAAGCTCCGAAAATCAAGTGCGTGTGATAGTTCGGCAGCAGATGCCCGGAGAGCAATTACACCAACAACAAACAACACTGGTAAAGCAGACCATCCACAGTCGAATTTGTTCGACGAACATTTTCGCGAACACAGGCAAGATAGAATCGTTTCTATCTTTGTCGAACAAAACGTCGAACAAATTTCTATAAAATTTGAACACGAACACTACCACCAACGACAAACACACGAACATTTTCGCCGAACATTTTCGCCGATAAGCGTAATGCACGAGAGCGATTGTAGAGCTATTGCACCAGCAACAACAACAACACTGATAAGCAGTGAAAACGCAAAGCACAAGAACGAGGCAGCAAAGCGGATAGGAAACTATTTCACTTATGTAGTTTTGCGACATAAAAAGTCACTGTCCTTATTTAAAACGATCCAGTTTGTTCGGATTGTTAAAGATCACAAAGTCACCAGCAGTATGCAGAAATTCTGGTCAAAATGCACAGATTTTTCACGTAGAAAACTTCGATTGAAAAAATAGCGGCTTAAAGCACGTCTAACAGCGGCAGCGAGATGACTTTTTAAAATCGTTAGTGATCGATTATGGGCGTTAGAGGGGGCGGGGGCGTGGCGCTCGGCTGAAAGTTTTCTATGTGGATTTGCTAAAAACAATTTAAATGATTCCATGACCCTAAAATACAGTTTGGATACCCTCACACAAAATTCAATACTCAGGGAGCGTTAGTTGTTCGAGCTGGCAAAAGTGGCTATTTTCGTTTCTTAATAACTTTAAACGTGACTTTTTACAATAATGTGTTATATACCAAAATTTAAGGAATCAAAGGCTATATAGTTTAAAGTTTTGAAGAAAATCGTAAGAGCCGTTTTTGAGAAAAATAAAACAAAGCTAACAATAACCATAAACAAAAAATGGTTTTGTGCATAAGTTTTTAGCTATTGCATATACATAGTGTTAAGAAGGCGTTTATTGTACTTCAAAATACCTTTAATATGAGGTAAAGCACAAGTCTGTAGCTTAAGTATTTCGCAAGTTATGGGCTTACGAAATTTAGCCATTTTTAGCTGTTTTCCCGCTAAACTAGCGAGTTTTTCCAAAAGTGGTAGAACTAATGTTTCTTATATCGAGCTGTTTTAAACCATATACAATTACCAGGACTTTAAACCAACAGACAGACAGACAAACTGACAAACAGAATTAAATTTTCATTTTGTGAAGAAGAAGAATATCTTCTATTGGGTATAACTTTTGAACGGAACACAACTAAAATAATACTAGGGGGCATTTATCCCCACCGCCCGCAACAGCTGCAAAATTCTAAATTTTCACTTTCACGCTTTTACCGCCCTTTCTCCCAAACAAATTGAAATTGATTAAGTCTTGGTATGCAATCCTGTTAGTTTTTGCGATACCTTTCGATTTATGTATCACTAATTAGGATCGGACCATCACATCAGATTTTCATTTCTTCCTGTATATATAGTAGTCGCCTTCGCACACTCTCCTGGTGCGCTTCGTCACTACGTGGACTGCCGTCCACAGTGATTTTACCCTACACCGCTAACAGCGAAAATAAGTTTCTAACTACTTTAACCTCAGTACTTCGGCAAGCATAGTTGAAAAAGTATTTTTTTGCAGCGCATATAATAATTATACAAATAAAGAAATACTCACCTTTCTAAAAATTTTTTAAATGGCTTTCCCTTGAGTTGTGTAAATATTTCTTCCATGTATGGCTGTAAAAGAATATAACAACATTTTTGATAGATATGAAAAAACACGTTACTCATTTAGTATGAAAACAGATATAACAAGAGCAAACGCTATAGTCGAGCAGATAGCCAATAATAATAATAAATTAAAGGTGTTGAAAATTTAATACTATTTTGTATTTCAACGCGAAAACTTGTGACTGCAGGGAAATTTGATATTTTATTTTGAAACGACGACGAAAGGGAGTTTGCGCAATGAGATTCATATAACAACTAACTCTTTAATTTCAATATATAAACGCTTAAGCCTAACTTAACGAAAGGGGCGAGAGACGGGGCGAATTCGCGAGCGCGATTAAAGCTTTATTGCGCTCCCGCTCCCGCCTTACACTATTCAACAAAGTTCATTATAAAAGCGCAAAGTGCGCAAACAGGTGTTGTTCTTGTAATAGTATTAATGAGACCGGTTTAACATAAATATTTTTTTAGGAAAACAAATTTTTAAATAGGTAATGGGGGGTAGGGTCCTTGGCATAATAAACTCAAATAACTTTGCGATTTTTTCTAAACACTCCCCGCGCGATTTTTAAGTTTTTTATTGTTAAACTTAATACAATCTTTCAAAGTTAAAAATGCGAAACACTTTTAAAGTCAATAAAACTCACGCCAAATGTACTCCAAACTTTTAGAAACTATTTGTTAATGTTTATTTAATACATTTTTTTACTAGTTCTAGTTTACTAGTTAAAATAACAAAAGGCTCTTTGAAAGAGCAATATTTCCCCTAATTTCGAATAAATGTACAGGGCAGAGAGGGACCTCTGTCGGGATGAGTCCTTTATGTATGCAAAACGGGTGTTCCAACTTACACAAAATGGGTAGTTTAGAAAAAAAGAATAACCTTTTTTTGACTGTTTGGACGCTAACAGTTTAATTACGAATGTTTTCAACTTTTTACCAATTTAATTTAAAAATGTTTAAAAAAGTGGAAAGAACCGTTTTTGCCCTGCAGTTCCCGAATTCAGCCCGAGCGCTAAAATAGCACTGAGTCGACTGCGACGCCGGCAGAGCCTTGGCAGAATCGACTCTCTCACCAACCCCCTCTCTCTCAATCTCTCTTTTTACGAAATTAAGGTGCTGAAATAGCAGTGAATAAGCGCCTGAAAATGGTAAGGAGCAGGTGATGAATTTTGGTCAAAATTCATCACAACATCATCACTAGGGCGACAGAGTCGCCGCCGGAGCCGACCGAAACGGCGCCAGAGACAACGCTCTCCCAAATTCCTCTCTCTCAATCTCTCTCTCTCTCTAAACAGGGGTAGAGATAAATTAGGCAAGCGTGATCGTGACAAAGGGAAAAGAACAACAGAGAGATTGAAATTGCAGATGTTGTTTTTCTCGCTCAGTTTTCTTTTTCTATTTCTCAAAGCCAGGCGCCGTTGTTCCGCGTTTTTCAATTGCGTTCTAACCGTTATGAGTTGTTTTCGAGTTCAAACAAAAGTGCTATTAATCAAGAATACATTTTTAGGTATGTAAGTAATTAATTAATTTAATATTAAAACTTTGTCTTGTCAAAATTATTATAGCTTCTCATTTTTATACCCGTTACTCGTAGAGTAAAAGGGTATATTGTATTCGTGCAAAAGTATGTAACAGCTAGAAGGAAGCGTTTCCGACCCCATATAGTATATATATTCTTGATCAGGATCACTAGCCGAGTCGATCTAGCCATGTCCGTCTGTCTGTCTGTCTGTCTGTCTGGATGAACGCTGAGATCTCGGAAATTATAAAAGCTAGAGGATTGGTATTTGGCATGAAGATTCTATGAGTTCCTACGCAGCGCAAGTTTGTTTCAAGAAGGTGCCACGCCCCTCTAACGCCCACAATCGCTTATATACGATTTTAAAAATTTCAATATTTCGGAAAAGTAAAAATTCAGTTTTATTGTGTTTATTAATACCTATCGAAATGTAAAAGAAATTTTTGAAAACGGAATATTCGTTAAAAAGTTATGCGTGATCAAAGTTTCTATCTCCATCTCCCTCGCACTCCCTTTACCTGAGTAACGGGTATCTGATTGTTGGGGCACCCGACTATAACGTTCTCTCTTGTTAGAATTTGTATGTTTTATTTTTAATATTTATAGGTCAAGCTGATGCTACAATGGTAATTTCAGATGAGATCATTTTGTCCTACAGCCCAGAAGGATGTTATTCTTGCACTTCTAAGTAAGTTTTAATCATTCTTGTCTAATATTCTAATATTATATAATATTACAAAAAATATATTAGGTTGTCAAAAAAGTCTTGCGGTATTTTCGCTAGTTCGCGCTGAAAGCGCGTAGTTCTTGTTTTACTCGTCGCATCTGGTCATAATATACCTTTTTGGAAAGCTCATTTCATCGTGTTTGATGGATTGTCTTTTCTTTTAAGTCGTTCGTGAGTTATAGCGTCGCAATCATGGAGCAAAATAAAGAGAAAATACGGCATATTTTAGAGTACTACTACGATAAAGGCAAAAATGCATCTAAAGCCGCCAATAAAATTTGTGCAGTTTATGGATACGATACAGTTTCCATTTCCACCGCACAACGATGGTTTCAACGTTTTCGTTCTGGTGCAAAGGTGGTCAAAAAAGGAAGGCCTGTCGTAGAAAATTGCGATAAAACCGGCATAGTAGTAGCCGAAGCATCGGTCAAGAGCTTGGCTTAAGTCATCAAGCCGTTATAAACCATTTGAAGAAGCTTTGAGTCACTTAAAAGCTCGATGTAAAAAAAGAGAAAAATAATATAATAAAAATACCGCAGGACATTTTTGACAACCCAATATATTTTCCAAATTCATTGGTCAGGTGGAGCCTGCAGAGCCTCCGGAGAGGATGCGGAGATGCGTGAAAAATCTCCATGCGCGAAAAGGGAGCTCACCAAGACTTCGGAAGCCATGTTAAACGTACCGAAGACCCCTACAAGTCACCTTAGTTTGTAAAAATCTATAGGTGATGAATAAGTGATGAAAATGGGCAGTAATTCGGTGATAAAAATGGGCAGTGAATAGGTGATGAAGGTGATGAAAATTTCTCTCTTTGCTGATGATTTTGGGTGATATTTAGGCGCTAAAATAGCGCTGAAAAGGTGATGAATTTGGTGATGAATTAGACGATGAAAAATGGCGATGAACAGGAAAGCGCCAGTTTCTGGCAGTGATGAACCCCTAGGACATGCCCATGTTAAAATCATGGTAATACTCTAGTTTACGGTCCTCACCCCCAAAATTCGCGAAAAAATTATACTCGACGGACCGCGAACTCTTAAGAATTTACATGCAATAAAATAAGCGCGGACTGCCATGGTTCTCTTCACACAAAAAAAAGCACGTCGCCGTAAAATGGATAAGTCCTGGTCATTTTCAGGTAATTCATACTCATATCCATTCTACCTGAAATATTCGAACTGACGTACTTCAAGCATGTTTTCTCGCTCGCACTAGTATAAGTTTTGGTCAGGAATAAGGAAAATTTTCGCAGAATCGGCTTTCACTTGAATTTGAATGCGGAGTGGTTCGGACGTGGTTACATTGAAAACTGTAACTACATAATACTGTAAATATGTAAATAAACTGGCATCAAAAAATCATCTATTTTTGCGTTTTTTTCTCTAAAAACTGGTTAGAAGGATTTAATTCAAACCTTTCGTATATTATTAAGTGTTATTTTAATAACATCGACTAATTTTTATAGCCGATACTATCGACTAATATATCGGTGCTGGAACACTAGTAAAAAATGCGTTTTGCGATCACCATTCCGGTTAAGAATTGAAAAACCCCTCCCTGGAAAGTTTTTTTTATATTTTTGTTATATTTTGGGAACATTTTTTTTTATTAATTTTACTACATTTTTATTGCAAGAATTATTATTTATTATTATAATAATCGAATTCACAATCCTATCAATTCCACATCGTAAAATCAAATTTACGCTTAAGCATTTAAAAAAATTGATATCCTTTTATTGTAAAAATGATATAACCGAAATATCGTTTTTACATTTTCGAACATATCACATTTACCTGGCCCCATATCAAGTTAAAAATTATCTTAAAAAAGGTCAAATCGATTCCTATCCATTTTTATACCCTTGCAGAGGGTATTATAATTTCAGTCAGATATTGTAACGCAGTGAAGGAGACGTTTCCGACCACATAAAGTATATATATTCTTGATCAGCACCAATAGCCGAGTCCATCTAACTATGTCCGTCTGTCCGTCTGTCCGTTTCTATGCGAACTAGTCTCTCAGTTTTAAAGATATCGAAATGAAACTTTCCCAAAAGTCTTCTTTCTATTGCAGGTAGTACATATGTCGGAGCGAGCCGGATCGGACCACTATATCTTAAGGCTCCCATACGAATAATCAAACAAATATAAGAAAATTCATTGTAACTTTGCAGGAAGTAGGCGTTTTGATTTCTGACAACTTAAAAGGTATTTCTTTTATCTGCAGGTATATAAGCTTCGGCTGGCCGAAGCTAGCTTCCTTCTTGTTTACATTTATTTTTTATCTTATGGTATATTTCTTTCTTGTTGCTTATTCCATATTCCGGTGTTATTACAAATTCTGTTTCATTGATGGGAAACGTATAATTCTGCGCAAAGAATACGTTCATTTTTTAAAACCGGTAATTTTATGGAAAATATTACGTCTGTCCTGTCAAATATTGGGTTGTCAAAAAGTCCTGCGGTTTTTTATTATAACATTTTTTCTTTTTTATATCGAGCTTTTAAGAGACTCAAAGCTTCTGCAAATGGCTTATAACGGCTTGATGATTTTAGCCAGCTCTTGACCGGATGCTTAGGGCTACTACTTATGCTGGTTTTATCGCAATTTTCTACGACAGGCCTTCCTTTTTAACCACCTCTGCACCAGAACGAAAACGTTGAAACCATCGTTGTGCGATTTTTTTTTTAATTGTATGCCTAATTTGTTTTGAACGATTTTTACTAATTTTACTGTCTACTGAATTCCTTAGTTTTCTTCTTTTTAAACTTACATCAAATATATTCTCATAAATATTTTTAATTATTTAGGATCCAGCAGATGAAGACGTTGAAGGAAATTAGTCCAATTATTTAAATCCCGATATGATATGGAGGTGCGGAATAATGTTAATGATTAAATAAAAAAAAAATTAGATTGGGTAAACGTGAATTTTTAAGGAATGCTGTCCATCGAGGATATTTAATTCACGGCTGTGGGGTCTGGCCTGCTATAAAAAATTTTCACATTTTGCTAGAATTTTCTGAACGCCTATTATTTTGACAAGGGATGAAAAGCCCTTATGTTTTTTATAGCAAACCCTCAAAATCATAGAAAAGGCTACTACATTTTTATAGCAAAACACGTATCTTTGAAATTGATTACAAGAAAACCATGGCAGTCCGCGCTTATTTTATTGCATGTAAATTCTTAAGAATTTGCGGTCCGTCGAGGATAATTTTTTCGCGAATTTTGGGGGTGAGGACCGTAAACTAGAGTATTACCAAAATCATCGCTATTTTTCATACAAATTCACTAGTGATTGAGCGCTTGGTTACCCTCTATGGACCGCGATTTCTTAAGAGTTTGATAAAAAAAAAAGTACTGGCGATCGGCCATTATTCTCTTATAATCGTTTTCTCTTTTTGTAAATAAAATTGAAATGTTTCTCGTAGTTATTTTATGATTTATTAATGTTACTATTTAAAAACATTATTTCCTTAACCATTTGTCCATTGGTAGCTATGGCGTTTCTTTTCTCTGAAATAAGGCTTCCTGCTTTTGAAAAGCATCTTTCTGACGAAGCACTGCTGGCTGGAGTCCCCAAAATTTGGCAGCTTGTCTTGAAGAGAAGTGGAAACTGATTTTTATTGGCGTTCCACCACTTTAGGGGCTCAAAGTCATCCCTTTATTTTTCGGTCGGAAAAAAATATGGCTAATGAGAACGCAAACCAAATGTTTTTTTTAATTTTCGGTCGTAAAATTTTTTTGGCTCACAAGAACGTGTTTAGCTTGGAACGAGGAACAAATACTGCACTTTTGCTTATTGTAAATGTTTGACATTAAGCCCTTGAACTATTTCTGCCCGAATAACGTGAGCTGTTTGTTCGGTTTGGACATGAGCTACTCGAGCCGAACTGTTTGAAAGTAGGCTCATGGAATCAGAACTCATAGGGGGAGCTCTACTCTGATGATCTCGATGATCCCATGAGCCATGATTCCAAAGTTCATAAACAAACAGCTCAAGCTCAAGCTCTAGAGCTGATTTTAAACTCTACTCGTGCAGGGCTCTAATATTTATACATGGGCATTTCAGTCCCTAAAGATTCGTAATAGAGCCCTATACAAGTAACCAGACTTTTTTGTCAAACCTTAAACCCAACCGACCTACTTGAAAACCCATTTCACTTGAGACGGTTGGGTTTTGGTATTTTAGTTTTTACTTAAATACCCCAAAACAAAAACAGATCAAGTAGGTCAAGTCAAAAAAATTGACAGGTCCGTTCGGGTTGGGCTTTAAGTACATTTTATACTGAGTCAAAATTTCCCAAGTGGGCCACCTCTGTTCCGAAAGTCCGATTTTCATCGAACTTGTTGACTTTTCCTGTTCACAACGACATAATAGGAACTTCATTTGAACTGTTTTGCGAAAATTTGAGTTCTACCGGAGTTATAGCGGTCACAAGATGGCATTTTTGGTACTTTTTCGAAAAGAAGTTCACCCACTCTGTTTTGTATATTTTCGGGACGGTAAAAGATATCTTTATGATGTTTTCGCTAATCGGTCAAGAATTGTATTAGCTTTGCATAAAAAAAACCAACACAATTTTTTAAAAATTATTTAAAAATAAAAAAATAACAATACTTTTTTTCATTGTATTTTTTTTCAGTGTTCTTCACCATAAAATAAAAAATTGGGGATTCGACAAAGGTTTTTCGCAATTTGTATTTTTCTGTCGACGCACAGCGATTTTCCATAAAAGAACGGCTTTCTTGTGAAAATTGGCTGGTCCACACATGCCGTAGCGAGCGCACCGCCAGCCTACTGCAGGCGTCACTTAGCGACTTTATGCTGTTTTGCTAGAAAACAAATCAACTAAATAACTTTTACGATGAACACTGGGCCAGCCGACCTGATTTTTGGCCAAAAATACGTTTTTTTTTTTTATTAAACAAAATTACCAAATGGAGTTTGATGTTTTTTTTATAATACATTAAACCAATTTATGCCATAGTTTCAAAGAATTCGGGCAAGTAGTTTTCTTTTACCGTATTTTCAAAGTGGAAAATTCATCAAATACTGATGGAAATTAAATAAAATCTAGAAGTCAAAGATGCTGATGTAGCTGTTCGACTTCTTCACGAAACTTGTATAAGTGATTATTTTCGTATGTCTTATTTGTTTCCTAAAAAATTTATTTGTGGAGTTTCACGGCTTTTTTTAGCAAATAAGTACTTTGCATTTCGAGTATCATCCCCAAATAAAATCATTCCTTCAAAAAAAAATTCTTTGATCACTTTACTAAAATTGCATACCGCCAACTCGATGTGGGAATGCCTAAGTTTTCGGTAATCGCTTTTTTTAAAAAGGTACATCCATTTTAATGAATTTCCTAAATTTCTATTTTTTATGTAGAAGTATGCAACAAATTTTTTTTTTACAGACGCATGCAAAAATTAAACAATTTTGTAGCATTTGAGAGGTACTAAAAACATAAAGCATAAAAAGTTGCTAAAACTTAAATAAAGTTACGAAAATAAAACTGAGTTTTTTTACATTTTTATCAGGGACCGTAAATAATTGTTATTTGAGATTTTTATTTTAAAAAGACTACTGTGATATTTGTTTTTTCTTATACTTTATTGTGTATGAAATTCAGTGAGTGCGTCTTTAGTTACTTTTTTAAAAATAAAAAAAGAAAAGTACGTAACATTTTCCGAATTTGGTTTGGTTTTATCTCATTTCACATAAAATTCCAATAAATTTTACTTATAGTTCGTTGGAAAGTTCAATCTTTAAGTAAAAAACGCAAAAAACCGCATCCTTCTAACTGTCCTAGGAAAGAAATTACAGTTATTTTGGCCAAAAATTAACTTTCTGGCCCAGTGTGCGCTTGTTCACTAATGAAATTTTTAAAACTTTGCTGTTACTCTAAAATTTAAAATGCGCTTACGTTCTCTTCTGGTTAAGTTAGATTGAAATTTCAAAAACAACCATCTAGTTATGTAACTATTTAATTCCAAAAGAGAAGAAAATGGTTCAGCAAGTCTTTGTGTTGATTATAGGGAATCGAATAAAAATACAGTAGCTGATAGATTTCCATTACTGCTGATAGCAGATCAAATAGCTAGACTTAGGGGAGCTTAAATATTTCACTTCTCTTGACATGGCTAGCGGGTATTACCAAATTTCAATGAACCCTGAATCAATTGAGTATACTGCTCTTGTTACTCCAGATGGGCAGTACGAATTTCTATCGGTGCCCTTTGATTAAAGAACGCACCCTCAGTGTTTCAAAGAGCTGTGTTGAAAGCACTTGTCAGTCTTGCTCATTCGTTTGTAATCGTTTATATGGACGATTTATTTAACTGTTTCAGAAACAAAGGAAGAAGCGTTTGAGCGGGTGTAAATCTTTGTATTAGACGTTCTAGTAAAGGCTGGATTCACGATTTAATATTTCAAAGTGCTTTTTCTTGAGGTCTACAGTTCGCTACCTTGGCTATGAGATAAAAGCAGGGGAGATACGTCCAAATTTAAATAAAATAGAGTCGCTAGTGGCGTTGCCTCCTCCTAAGTCAGTTGCCACTCTAAGACAGTTCATTGGTTTAGCTTCATATTTTCGTCAATTCATTCCGGGGTTTTCACAATTGATGAAGCCTTTTATATTTTCTCACATCTGAAAAGAATAAGTTTTGTTTGGCAAAACACAGCATGAAGAAGTTCGCAGTAAAGTCATCAGTGTATTAACAAACAAGCTCTGTTTTGATTATTTTTGATCCGCAGTTTCCGATAGAACTGCATACCGACGCCAGCTCTGTCGGCATAGTGATGCTATCCTTTTGCACCGCATAAACTCTAAGCCTCATGTGGTTGAATACTTATAGTAGAGCAACTAGCTCCTGTGAGTCCAGGTACACATTTTATAAATTGGAAAAGTTGTCTGTCGTGAATGCTGTAAAACATTTTCGTCACTATCTACATGGGAGAAAATTCGTGATTTTTACGGACTGTAATTCACCTAGGTTTATCGTTGGTGGGAGTTTCTAAAGCTTATTGTCTTAGGTACTATCGATGAAAATTTGGTAATTGTTCGATAACATTTGTGGAAGCTATAGCAAATTAAACATGGAGGATCAGAGTGAGCATTCTCGGCATATTTTGCTTTTTTTTTCCGAAAAGGAAAAAAAGCGGTCAAGCTCGCGAAAAATTGTGCGAAGTGTATGGTAAAAATGCCATGAGTGATCGCCAATGTCAGCGGTGGTTTGCTAAATTCAGGCTTGGAGATTTTGGAGTTAAAGACGCCCCACGTTCTGGTCGACCATCTGCCGTTTTTACGAACAAATTCAGGCTTTGCTGGATGAAAACCGACGTTATTCAACGCGGAGATGTCAGAGAAGCTCAGTGTGTCGCATACAACGGTTGAAAACCATTTGAAGAAACTTGGCTACGTAAACAAGCTTGATGTTTGGGTTCCGCATAACTTAAAGGAAATTCACCTAACTAAGCGTATCAATATCTGCCATTCTCTGCTGCAACGGATTAAAAAACGATCCTTTTTTAAAGCGGATCATTACTGGCGACGAAAAGTGGGTTGTTTACAATAATGTCCAACGAAAAAGATCATGGAGCAAGAAAGATGAGCCAGCCCAAGCCACATCAAAGGCCGATCAAAAAATTCTTTGATCAATTTACTAAAATCGCATACCGCCAACTCGATGTGGGCTTGCAAAGTTTTCGGTAATCGCTTTTTTTAAATAACTACAGTCCATTTTAATGAATTTTTAAATTTCTATTTTTTATGTAGAAGTATACAAACAAAATTTTTTTTGTTTTTACAGACGCATGCAAAAATTAAACAATTTTGTAACATTTGAGAGGTACTAAAATATAAAGCATAAAAGTTGCTAAAACTTAAATAAAGTTACGAAAATAAAACTGAGTTTTTTTACATTTTTATCAGGGACCGTAAATAATTGTTATTTGAGATTTTTATTTTAAAAGACTACTGTGATATTTTGTTTTAAACGTCAAAAATAACGTTTTTTTTTACTCTTGAATATGTGAATTTTTGAATACTCTATTATTTAATAAGCGTGATGCGGCAGCCTTTGAAAGTAGCTATTTTTGACGGTTCATAAATCTTAAACGAGATAATATTTCTTAGTGATGTTAATTTTTATACCCGTTACTCGTAGAGTAAAAGGGTATATTGTATTCGTGCAAAAGTATGTAACAGCTAGAAGGAAGCGTTTCGACCCCATAAAGTATATATATTCTTGATCAGGATCACTAGCCGAGTCGATCTAGCCATGTCCGTCTGTCCGTCTGTCCGTCTGTCTGTCTGTCTGTCTGTCCGTCTGTCCGTATGAACGCTGAGATCTCGGAAACTATAAAAGCTAGAAGATTGGCATTTTGCATACAGATTCTAGGAGTTCCTACGCAGCGCAAGTTTGTTTCAAAAAGGTGCCACGCCCCCTCTAACGCCCACAATCGCTTATATACGATTTTAAAAATTTCAATATTTCGGAAAAGTAAAAATGCAGTTTTATTGTGTTTATCAATACCTATCGAAATGTAGAAGAAATTTTTCAAATCGGACCATTCATTAAAAAGTTATGCGTGTTCAAAGTTTCTATCTCGATCTCCCTCGCACTCCCTTTACCTGAGTAACAGGTATCTGATTGTCGGGGCACCCGACTATAGCGTTCTCTCTTGTTTTAAATTTGTTTTTTCTCATACTTTATTGTGTATGAAAATTAAGTGAGTGCGTCTTTTGGTTACTTTTTTAAAAACAAAAAAAAGAAAAGTACGTAACATTTTCCGAATTTGGTTTGGTTTATCTATATCACATAAAATTCCAATAAATTTTACTTATAGTTCGTTGGAAAGTTCAATCTTTTAAGTAAAAAACGCAAAAAACTGCATCCTTCTAACTGTCCTAGGAAAGAAATTACAGTTATTTTGGCCAAAAAATTAACTTTCTGGCCCAGTGTGCGCTGTTCACTAATGAAATTTTTAAAACTTTGCTGTTACTCTAAAATTTAAAATGCGCTTACATTCTCTTCTGGTTAAGTTAGATTGAAATTTCAAAAACAACCATCTAGTTATGTAACTATTTAATTCCAAAAAGAGAAGAAAAATGGTTCAGCAAGACTTTGTGTTGATTATGGGGAATCGAATAAAAATACAGTAGCTGATAGGTTTCCATTACCGTTGATAGCAGATCAAATAGCTAGACTTAGGGGAGCTAAATATTTTACTTCTCTTGACATGGCTAGCGGGTATTACCAAATTTCAATGCACCCTGAATCAATTGAGTATACTGCTCTTGTTACTCCAGATGGGCAGTACGAATTTCTATCGATGCCCTTTGGATTAAAGAACGCACCCTCAGTGTTTCAAAGAGCTGTGTTGAAAGCACTTGGCAGTCTTGCTCATTCGTTTGTAATCGTTTATATGGACGATTTATTAATTGTTTCAGAAACAAAGGAAGAAGCGTTTGAGCGGTTGCAACTTGTATTAGACGTTCTAGTTAAGGCTGGATTCACATTTAACATTTCAAAGTGCTTTTTCTTGAGGTCTACAGTTCGCTACCTTGGCTATGAGATAAAAGCAGGGGAGATACGTCCAAATTTAAACAAAATAGAGTCGCTAGTGGCGTTGCCTCCTCCTAAGTCAGTTGCTACTCTAAGACAGTTCATTGGTTTAGCTTCATATTTTCGTCAATTCATTCCGGGGTTTTCACAATTGATGAAGCCTTTATATTTTCTCACATCTGAAAAGAATAGTTTTGTTTGGCAAACACAGCATGAAGAAGTTCGCAGTAAAGTCATCAGTGTATTAACAAACAAGCCTGTTTTGATTATTTTTGATCCGCAGTTTCCGATAGAACTGCATACCGACGCCAGCTCTGTCGGGTATGGTGCTATCCTTTTGCACCGCATAAACTCTAAGCCTCATGTGGTTGAATACTATAGTAGAGCAACTAGCTCCTGTGAGTCCAGGTACACATTTTATAAATTGGAAAAGTTGTCTGTCGGGAATGCTGTAAAACATTTTCGTCACTATCTACATGGGAGAAAATTCGTGATTTTTACGGACTGTAATTCACCTAGGGTTTATCGTTGGTGGGAGTTTCTACAAACGTTTGAATTCGAAATTGAATGCAGAGAAGGTAAACGCATGGCACACGTGGACTTTCTTTCTAGGAATCCGGTGTGTCAAAAGAATAAGTCAGTACGAAGTAGTATAGAAGAGAAACGAATTGACTTAACAGAAATATTTGGTTGGCAAGAAAGTCATGTCGTTTTTTTTAGTAATCGTTTTTAATCTAATTTTTTTACGACTAATCGAGCACCAGGGTCACACTTTTTAGTATCGTTTTAAAGCTTATTGTCTTAGGTACTATCGATGAAAATTTGGTAATTGTTCGATAACATTTGTGGAAGCTATAGCAAATTAAACATGGAGGATCAAAGTGAGCATTCTGGTAAAGATGCCATGAGTGATCGCCAATGTCAGCGCTGGTTTGCCAAATTCAGGCTTGGAGATTTTGGAGTTAAAGACGCCCCACGTTCTGGTCGACCATCGGCCGTTTTTGACGAACAAATTCAGGCTTTGCTGGATGAAAACCGGTGTTATTCAACGCGGGAGATGTCAGAGAAGCTCAGTGTGTCGCATACAACGGTTGAAAACCATTTGAAGAAACTTGGCTACGTAAACAAGCTTGATGTTTGGGTTCCGCATAACTTAAAGGAAATTCACCTAACTAAGCGTATCAATATCTGCCATTCTCTGCTGCAACGGATTAAAAACGATCCTTTTTGAAGCGGATCATTAATGGCGACGAAAAGTGGGTTGTTTACAATAATGTCCAACGAAAAAGATCATGGAGCAAGAAAGATGAGCCAGCCCAAGCCACATCAAAGGCCGATATCCATGGAAGGGTGTAGTGCACTTTGAGCTGCTGGGACGGAATGAAACCATCAATTCAGATGTGTACTGTCGCCAGCTATCCAATTTGGCGGAAACAATTAAAGAAAAGGAGCCGGCACTAGCTAATCGCAAGGGTATAGTCTTTCACCATGACAACGCTAGGCCCCACACATCTTTGAAGTGCTACCACATCCACCTTATAGTCCGGACTTAGCACCTTCAGATTACCATTTGTTTCGCTCTCTTCAAAACTCTTTGAATGGTAAAAACTTTGATTCAGATGAGGCTGTCGAAAACCACTTGTCTCGATTCTTTGCTGGAAAAGAACAAAAGTTCTTCGAGCGCGGAATTATGCAGCTGCCCGACAGATGGTCATTAGTGGTCGAACAAAACGGCCAATACATAATTGATTAATTATAAGTCCTGATATAAATAAATCATCTTTGAAAATATTGAAAAAAAACGACATGACTTTCTTGCCAACCCAATATCTCAGGTGACATTATCATAAACCATTTTTTTCGATTACATTTCCAAGCAAAATATCATTTAATATCGGACCAAAAATATCATTTAATATCGGACCAATCAAAGGCAGATAAATAAGAGTTTAGCATACGAAAGTCGGCCTTGCGAAATCAAAGTAGTCGCTTAGTAGACTTCTCTGATTTTGCATTTATCACAGTGCCAGTGTCGATTGAAACTTCAAACGCCGGATGTTATGGATCATCAGGTTGAGTAAGAGGTGCTATCTTGGATAGAAATACGCGTCCCGGATTTGATACGAAACATAGGTCCAATAAACGACCTAGTGAATTTTTAATATTGTTAACTTGAGACAATGATATATCTAGCAAGCCTTCAATAAAGTCATGTTGGGCTAGTGGAAGTAAAACATTTGATTGTTCATCTGTTGACCACGATGTTCCCGGGATATTAAAATCTCCTAGAACTAAAAGTTGGTCTCTATCGGTCAGTTTGTTTGACACTGACTGTATGAAAAAAGAAAATGTGACCACTTCTGACGTGAGAGTTGAGTTCACGGCAATTAAAACACCACCGCCTCGTCTGGATTAGTGTTGGGTAAACACTGTTCACCTTAGTGAACAAGATCAGTTGCTCACTTTTAAGTGAATGAATCAACTCACTAACTTGGCTCACTCACTTGTTCAGTGAGTAACTCACTTGTTCAGTGAGTAACTCAGTTGTTCAGTGAGTAACTCAGTTGTTCAGTGAGTAACTCACTTGTTCAGTTGCTCACATGTTCAGTTACTCACTTGTTCAAATTTGCAAATTGTAAATTCTTCAGTTGCTTACTAATTTTTTACTTTTTTAAATAAATACAGTTAGTTAGTCAAAATTTAGGTTAGTGTCACTAAAAAAAAAATTCAGGTGAACTTTTTGAGATCATATTTTATTTCGAAAACAAGGCACTTCTTCTTTCATATGAAGGCACTAAAACTTAACTAAACTAAAACTTTTCAGCGACATATTTTTGCAAACGTTGGGAAGCTACAATTTCGAGTTGCCACACAATTATAAGTAAGCAAGGTTGCCGCTATTGAAGTGAACCAGGGAAAAAACAAAATTAGAGAGCGAAGCAGAAGAACCATTGAACCACTGTTCCCTGCAGTGGGAAAAAGAACTAGTAATAAAAAATCATGATCGTGCTACGAACTTGTGGACTTATAAATGAGAATAGAACTGAACTGAACGGAGTTAGTGAGCAAGTAAACAACTGAACAAGTGTGAGCGAGTCAGCAAGTGAGCAACTGAACATGTGAGTGAGCAAGTGAGTAAGTGAGCAAGTGAGCAACTGAACAAGTGAGTGAGCAGTGATCAATAGTTGTGAACTTGTTCACTCACTCACTGAGGTGAGCGACTCTTTTTTGTTCACTCACTCATGAACAACCCAACACTAGTCTGGATGGACGGTCATGCCTATAGGTAGTGTACTTGCCAGAAAAAATTTCGGAGTTTAAGATCTCCTCTTTTAACCAGGTCTCTGAAAATACAATAATATGAAGATGCCGCACTACTTTGGCCTTGATTGGGGAGTCTAGTCTGCACGGGTCTTTTTCTTTTATTTGTATTCCTAGTTTCGAACTCCTTTACCTTTACCTTGGCCAGAAATCTTTTAAGCAAATGGTTGAAAAGAGATCGTTCGGAACAAAGATCTTGAAAGATGAGGTGTCCCTCGCATAAGTAAACTTAAACTTTTCCACTTTAATGTTTTTGGCATTTGTCTCTGCTGTATATAGTCCAACACCTCGGATGCCGTTTGGTCAGGCGAAAGACCAGAACGTGGGGCGTCTATAACTCCAAAATCTCCAAGCCTGAATTTGGCAAACCAGCGCTGACATTGGCGATCCCTCATGGCATCTTTACCATACACTTCGCACAATTTTTCGCGAGCTTCGACCGCTTTTTTTCCTTTTCAGAAAAAACAAGAGAGAACGCTATAGTCGGGTGCCCCGACTATCAGATACACGTTACTCAGGTAAAGGGATCACGCATAACTTTTTAAAGAATGGTCCGATTTGAAAAATTTCTTCTGTAGGTATTGATAAGCACAATAAAACTGCATTTTAATATTCCGAAATATTTAAACTTTTAAATGGTTTCATTCTTTAAAAAGTTATGCGTGATCCCTTCTACCTAGGTAACGTGTATCTGAGGCACACTGAAAAGGAAAGCGGTCAGCTCGCAAATGAGCAGTGTATGGTAAAGATGCCATGAGGGATCGCCAATATCAGCGCTGTCATTGCCAAATTCAGGCTTGGAGATTTTGGAGTTATAGACGCCCCACGTTCTGGTCTTTCCGCCTGACCAAACGGCATCCGAGGTGTTGGACTATATAAGCAGAGACAAATGCAAAAACATTAAAGTGGAAAAGTTTAAGTTTACTTATGCGAGGGACACCTCATCTTTCAAGATCTTTGTTCCGAACTGATCTCTTTTCAACTATTTGTTAAAAGATTTCTTGCAAGGCAAAGGTAAGGAGTTCGAAACTAGGAATACAAATAAAGAAAAGACCGTGCAGACTAGACTCCAATCAAGGCCAAGTAGTGCGGCATCTTCATATTATTGTGTTTTCAGAGACCTGGTTTAAAGAGGAATCTTAAACTCCGAAATTTTTCTGGCAAGTACCCACCTATAGGCATGACCGTCCATCCAGACTAGTGTTGGGTTGTTCTTGGAGTATGAACAAAAAAGAGTCGCTCACCTAGTGAGTGAGTGAACAAGTTCACAACTATTGATCACTGCTCACTCACTCGTTCAGTTGCTCACTTGCTCACTTACTCACTTGCTCACTCACATGTTCAGTTGCTCACTTGCTGACTCGCTCACACTTGTTCAGTTGTTTACTTGCTCACTAACTCCGTTCAGTTCACTCACATTTTCATCTTTATAAGTCCACAAGTTCGTAGCACGATCATGATTTTTTATTACTAGTTCTTTTCCCACTGCAGGGAACAGTGGTTCAATGGTTCTTCTGCTTCGCTCTCTAATTTTGTTTTTCCCTGGTTCAACTTCAATAGCGGCAAAAAATCCCGTTTACTTATAATTGTGTGGCAACTCGAAATTGTAGCTTCCCAACGTTTGCAAAATATGTCGCTTGAAGTTTTAGTTTAGTTAAGTTTTTAGTGCCTTCATATGAAAGAAGAAATTGCCTTGTTTTCGAATAAAATATGATCTCAAAGTTCACCTTGAATTTTTTTTTTTAGTGACACTAACCCTAAATTTTGACTAACTAACTGTATTTATTTAAAAAAGTAAAAAATTAGTAAGCAACTGAAGAATTTCACACTTTGCCAAATTTGAACAAATGAGTAACTGAACATGAGCAACTGAACAAGTGAGTTACTCACTGAACGACTGAGTTACTCACTGAACAACTGAGTTACTCACTGAACAAGTGAGTTACTCACTGAACAAGTGAGTGAGCCAGTTAGTGAGTTGATTCATTCATTAGTGCGAGCAACTGATCTTGTTCACTAAGGTGAACAGTGTTTACCCAACACTATTTCAGACGAGGCGGTGGTGTTTTTAATTTGCCGTAACTCAACTCACGTCAGAAGTGGTCACCATTTTCTTTTTCATACAGTCAGTGTCAAACAAACTGACCGATAGAGACCAACTTTTAGTTCAGGAGATTTTAATATCCCGGGAACATCGTGGTCAACAGATGAACAATCAAATGTTTTACATTCCACTAGCCGACATGACTTTATTGAAGGCTTGCTAGATATATCATTGTCTCAAGTTAACAATATTAAAAATTCACTAGGTCGTTTATTGGACCTATGTTTCGTATCAAATCCAGGACGCGTATTTCTATCCAAGATAGCACCTCTTACTCAACCTGATGATCCATAACATCCGGCGTTTGAAGTTTCAATCGACACTGGCACTGTGATAAATGCAAAATCAGAGAAGTCTACTAAGCGACTACTTTGATTTCGCAAGGCCGACTTTCGTATGCTGAAACTCTTATTTATCTGCCTTTGATTGGTCCGATATTAAATGATATTTTTGGTCCGATATTAAATGATATTTTGCTTGAAATGTAATCGAAAAAAATGGTTTATGATAATGTCACCTGAGATATTGGGTTGGCAAGAAAGTCATGTCGTTTTTTTTCAATATTTTCAAAGATGATTTATTTATATCAGGACTTATAATTAATCAATTATGTATTGGCCGTTTTGTTCGACCACTAATGACCATCTGTCAGGCAGCTGCATATTCCGCGCTCGAAGAACTTTTGGTCTTTTCCAGCAAAGAATCGAGACAAGTGGTTTTCGACAGCCTCATCTGAATCAAAGTTTTTACCATTCAAAGAGTTTTGAAGAGTAGCGAAACAAATGGTAATCTGAAGGTGCTAAGTCCGGACTATAAGGTGGATGTGGTAGCACTTCAAAGATGTGTGGGGCCTAGCGTTGTCATGGTGAAAGACTATACCCTTGCGATTAGCTAGTGCCGGCTCCTTTTCTTTAATTGTTTCCGCCAAATTGGATAGCTGGCGACAGTACACATCTGAATTGATGGTTTCATTCCGTCAGCAGCTCAAAGTGCACTACACCCTTCCATGGATATCGGCCTTTGATGTGGCTTGGGCTGGCTCATCTTTCTTGCTCCATGATCTTTTTCGTTGGACATTATTGTAAACAACCCACTTTTCGTCGCCATTAATGATCCGCTTCAAAAAGGATCGTTTTTAATCCGTTGCAGCAGAGAATGGCAGATATTGATACGCTTAGTTAGGTGAATTTCCTTTAAGTTATGCGGAACCCAAACATCAAGCTTGTTTACGTAGCCAAGTTTCTTCAAATGGTTTTCAACCGTTGTATGCGACACACTGAGCTTCTCTGACATCTCCCGCGTTGAATAACACCGGTTTTCATCCAGCAAAGCCTGAATTTGTTCGTCAAAAACGGCCGATGGTCGACCAGAACGTGGGGCGTCTTTAACTCCAAAATCTCCAAGCCTGAATTTGGCAAACCAGCGCTGACATTGGCGATCACTCATGGCATCTTTACCAGAATGCTCACTTTGATCCTCCATGTTTAATTTGCTATAGCTTCCACAAATGTTATCGAACAATTACCAAATTTTCATCGATAGTACCTAAGACAATAAGCTTTAAAACGATACTAAAAAGTGTGACCCTGGTGCTCGATTAGTCGTAAAAAAATTAGATTAAAAACGATTACTAAAAAAAACGACATGACTTTCTTGCCAACCAAATATTTCTGTTAAGTCAATTCGTTTCTCTTCTATACTACTTCGTACTGACTTATTCTTTTGACACACCGGATTCCTAGAAAGAAAGTCCACGTGTAGCCATGCGTTTACCTTCTCTGCATTCAATTTCGAATTCAAACGTTTGTAGAAACTCCCACCAACGATAAACCCTAGGTGAATTACAGTCCGTAAAAATCACGAATTTTCTCCCATGTAGATAGTGACGAAAATGTTTTACAGCATTCCCGACAGACAACTTTTCCAATTTATAAAATGTGTACCTGGACTCACAGGAGCTAGTTGCTCTACTATAGTATTCAACCACATGAGGCTTAGAGTTTATGCGGTGCAAAAGGATAGCACCATACCCGACAGAGCTGGCGTCGGTATGCAGTTCTATCGGAAACTGCGGATCAAAAATAATCAAAACAGGCTTGTTTGTTAATACACTGATGACTTTACTGCGAACTTCTTCATGCTGTGTTTGCCAAACAAAACTATTCTTTTCAGATGTGAGAAAATATAAAGGCTTCATCAATTGTGAAAACCCCGGAATGAATTGACGAAAATATGAAGCTAAACCAATGAACTGTCTTAGAGTAGCAACTGACTTAGGAGGAGGCAACGCCACTAGCGACTCTATTTTGTTTAAATTTGGACGTATCTCCCCTGCTTTTATCTCATAGCCAAGGTAGCGAACTGTAGACCTCAAGAAAAAGCACTTTGAAATGTTAAATGTGAATCCAGCCTTAACTAGAACGTCTAATACAAGTTGCAACCGCTCAAACGCTTCTTCCTTTGTTTCTGAAACAATTAATAAATCGTCCATATAAACGATTACAAACGAATGAGCAAGACTGCCAAGTGCTTTCAACACAGCTCTTTGAAACACTGAGGGTGCGTTCTTTAATCCAAAGGGCATCGATAGAAATTCGTACTGCCCATCTGGAGTAACAAGAGCAGTATACTCAATTGATTCAGGGTGCATTGAAATTTGGTAATACCCGCTAGCCATGTCAAGAGAAGTAAAATATTTAGCTCCCCTAAGTCTAGCTATTTGATCTGCTATCAACGGTAATGGAAACCTATCAGCTACTGTATTTTTATTCGATTCCCCATAATCAACACAAAGTCTTGCTGAACCATTTTTCTTCTCTTTTTTGGAATTAAATAGTTACATAACTAGATGGTTGTTTTTGAAATTTCAATCTAACTTAACCAGAAGAGAATGTAAGCGCATTTTAAATTTTAGAGTAACAGCAAAGTTTTAAAAATTTCATTAGTGAACAGCGCACACTGGGCCAGAAAGTTAATTTTTTGGCCAAAATAACTGTAATTTCTTTCCTAGGACAGTTAGAAGGATGCAGTTTTTTGCGTTTTTTACTTAAAAGATTGAACTTTCCAACGAACTATAAGTAAAATTTATTGGAATTTTATGTGATATAGATAAACCAAACCAAATTCGGAAAATGTTACGTACTTTTCTTTTTTTGTTTTTAAAAAAGTAACCAAAAGACGCACTCACTTAATTTTCATACACAATAAAGTATGAGAAAAAACAAATTTAAAACAAGAGAGAACGCTATAGTCGGGTGCCCCGACAATCAGATACCCGTTACTCAGGTAAAGGGAGTGCGAGGGAGATCGAGATAGAAACTTTGAACACGCATAACTTTTTAATGAATGGTCCGATTTGAAAAATTTCTTCTACATTTCGATAGGTATTGATAAACACAATAAAACTGCATTTTTACTTTTCCGAAATATTGAAATTTTTAAAATCGTATATAAGCGATTGTGGGCGTTAGAGGGGGCGTGGCACCTTTTTGAAACAAACTTGCGCTGCGTAGGAACTCCTAGAATCTGTATGCAAAATGCCAATCTTCTAGCTTTTATAGTTTCCGAGATCTCAGCGTTCATACGGACAGACGGACAGACAGACAGACAGACAGACGGACAGACGGACAGACGGACATGGCTAGATCGACTCGGCTAGTGATCCTGATCAAGAATATATATACTTTATGGGGTCGGAAACGCTTCCTTCTAGCTGTTACATACTTTTGCACGAATACAATATACCCTTTTACTCTACGAGTAACGGGTATAAAAATTAACATCACTAAGAAATATTATCTCGTTTAAGATTTATGAACCGTCAAAAATAGCTACTTTCAAAGGCTGCCGCATCAACGCTTATTAAATAATAGAGTATTCAAAAATTCACATATTCAAGAGTAAAAAAAAACGTTATTTTTGACGTTTAAAACAAAATATCACAGTAGTCTTTTTAAAATAAAAATCTCAAATAACAATTATTTACGGTCCCTGATAAAAATGTAAAAAAACTCAGTTTTATTTTCGTAACTTTATTTAAGTTTTAGCAACTTTTTATGCTTTATGTTTTAGTACCTCTCAAATGCTACAAAATTGTTTAATTTTTGCATGCGTCTGTAAAAACAAAAAAAAATTTGTTGTATACTTCTACATAAAAAATAGAAATTTAGGAAATTCATTAAAATGGATGTAGTTATTTAAAAAAAGCGATTACCGAAAACTTTGCCAAGCCCACATCGAGTTGGCGGTATGCGATTTTAGTAAATTGATCAAAGAATTTTTTTTGATCGGCCTTTGATGTGGCTTGGGCTGGCTCATCTTTCTTGCTCCATGATCTTTTTCGTTGGACATTATTGTAAACAACCCACTTTTCGTCGCCAGTAATGATCCGCTTTAAAAAAGGATCGTTTTTAATCCGTTGCAGCAGAGAATGGCAGATATTGATACGCTTAGTTAGGTGAATTTCCTTTAAGTTATGCGGAACCCAAACATCAAGCTTGTTTACGTAGCCAAGTTTCTTCAAATGGTTTTCAACCGTTGTATGCGACACACTGAGCTTCTCTGACATCTCCCGCGTTGAATAACGTCGGTTTTCATCCAGCAAAGCCTGAATTTGTTCGTCAAAAACGGCAGATGGTCGACCAGAACGTGGGGCGTCTTTAACTCCAAAATCTCCAAGCCTGAATTTAGCAAACCACCGCTGACATTGGCGATCACTCATGGCATCTTTACCATACACTTCGCACAATTTTTCGCGAGCTTCGACCGCTTTTTTTCCTTTTCGGAAAAAAAAAGCAAAATATGCCGAGAATGCTCACTTTGATCCTCCATGTTTAATTTGCTATAGCTTCCACAAATGTTATCGAACAATTACCAAATTTTCATCGATAGTACCTAAGACAATAAGCTTTAGAAACTCCCACCAACGATAAACCCTAGGTGAATTACAGTCCGTAAAAATCACGAATTTTCTCCCATGTAGATAGTGACGAAAATGTTTTACAGCATTCACGACAGACAACTTTTCCAATTTATAAAATGTGTACCTGGACTCACAGGAGCTAGTTGCTCTACTATAGTATTCAACCACATGAGGCTTAGAGTTTATGCGGTGCAAAAGGATAGCACCATACCCGACAGAGCTGGCGTCGGTATGCAGTTCTATCGGAAACTGCGGATCAAAAATAATCAAAACAGGCTTGTTTGTTAATACACTGATGACTTTACTGCGAACTTCTTCATGCTGTGTTTGCCAAACAAAACTATTCTTTTCAGATGTGAGAAAATATAAAGGCTTCATCAATTGTGAAAACCCCGGAATGAATTGACGAAAATATGAAGCTAAACCAATGAACTGTCTTAGAGTAGCAACTGACTTAGGAGGAGGCAACGCCACTAGCGACTCTATTTTGTTTAAATTTGGACGTATCTCCCCTGCTTTTATCTCATAGCCAAGGTAGCGAACTGTAGACCTCAAGAAAAAGCACTTTGAAATGTTAAATGTGAATCCAGCCTTTACTAGAACGTCTAATACAAGTTGCAACCGCTCAAACGCTTCTTCCTTTGTTTCTGAAACAGTTAATAAATCGTCCATATAAACGATTACAAACGAATGAGCAAGACTGACAAGTGCTTTCAACACAGCTCTTTGAAACACTGAGGGTGCGTTCTTTAATCCAAAGGGCACCGATAGAAATTCGTACTGCCCATCTGGAGTAACAAGAGCAGTATACTCAATTGATTCAGGGTTCATTGAAATTTGGTAATACCCGCTAGCCATGTCAAGAGAAGTGAAATATTTAGCTCCCCTAAGTCTAGCTATTTGATCTGCTATCAACGGTAATGGAAATCTATCAGCTACTGTATTTTTATTCGATTCCCTATAATCAACACAAAGACTTGCTGAACCATTTTTCTTCTCTTTTTGGAATTAAATAGTTACATAACTAGATGGTTGTTTTTGAAATTTCAATCTAACTTAACCAGAAGAGAACGTAAGCGCATTTTAAATTTTAGAGTAACAGCAAAGTTTTAAAAATTTCATTAGTGAACAGCGCACACTGGGCCAGAAAGTTAATTTTTTGGCCAAAATAACTGTAATTTCTTTCCTAGGACAGTTAGAAGGATGCAGTTTTTTGCGTTTTTTACTTAAAAGATTGAACTTTCCAACGAACTATAAGTAAAATTTATTGGAATTTTATGTGATATAGATAAACCAAACCAAATTCGGAAAATGTTACGTACTTTTCTTTTTTTTATTTTTAAAAAAGTAACTAAAAGACGCACTCACTTAATTTTCATACACAATAAAGTATGAGAAAAAACAAATATCACAGTAGTCTTTTTAAAATAAAAATCTCAAATAACAATTATTTACGGTCCCTGATAAAAATGTAAAAAAACTCAGTTTTATTTTCGTAACTTTATTTAAGTTTTAGCAACTTTTTATGCTTTATGTTTTAGTACCTCTCAAATGCTACAAAATTGTTTAATTTTTGCATGCGTCTGTAAAAAAAAAAAATTTGTTGCATACTTCTACATAAAAAATAGAAATTTAGGAAATTCATTAAAATGGATGTACCTTTTTAAAAAAAGCGATTACCGAAAACTTAGGCATTCCCACATCGAGTTGGCGGTATGCAATTTTAGTAAAGTGATCAAAGAATTTTTTTTTGAAGGAATGATTTTATTTGGGGATGATACTCGAAATGCAAAGTACTTATTTGCTAAAAAAAGCCGTGAAACTCCACAAATAAATTTTTTTTAGGAAACAAATAAGACATACGAAAATAATCACTTATACAAGTTTCGTGAAGAAGTCGAACAGCTACATCAGCATCTTTGACTTCTAGATTTTATTTAATTTCCATCAGTATTTGATGAATTTTCCACTTTGAAAATACGGTAAAAGAAAACTACTTGCCCGAATTCTTTGAAACTATGGCATAAATTGGTTTAATGTATTATAAAAAAAACATCAAACTCCATTTGGTAATTTTGTTTAATAAAAAAAAAAAACGTATTTTTGGCCAAAAATCAGGTCGGCTGGCCCAGTGTTCATCGTAAAAGTTATTTAGTTGATTTGTTTTCTAACCAAAACAGCATAAAGTCGCTAAGTGACGCCTGCAGTAGGCTGGCGGTGCGCTCGCTACGGCATGTGTGGACCAGCCAATTTTCACAAGAAAGCCGTTCTTTTATGGAAAATCGCTGTGCGTCGACAGAAAAATACAAATTGCGAAAAACCTTTGTCGAATCCCCAATTTTTTATTTTATGGTGAAGAACACTGAAAAAAAATACAATGAAAAAAAGTATTGTTATTTTTTTTATTTTTAAATAATTTTTAAAAAATTGTGTTGGTTTTTTTTATGCAAAGCTAATACAATTCTTGACCGATTAGCGAAAACATCATAAAGATATCTTTTACCGTCCCGAAAATATACAAAACAGAGTGGGTGAACTTCTTTTCGAAAAAGTACCAAAAATGCCATCTTGTGACCGCTATAACTCCGGTAGAACTCAAATTTTCGCAAAACAGTTCAAATGAAGTTCCTATTATGTCGTTGTGAACAGGAAAAGTCAACAAGTTCGATGAAAATCGGACTTTCGGAACAGGGGTGGCCCACTTGGGAAATTTTGACTCAGTATAAAATGTACTTAAAGCCCAACCCGAACGGACCTGTCAATTTTTTTGACTTGACCTACTTGATCTGTTTTTGTTTTGGGGTATTTAAGTAAAAACTAAAATACCCAAACCCAACCGTCTCAAGTGAAATGGGTTTCAAGTAGGTCGGTTGGGTTTAAGGTTTGACAAAAAAAGTCTGGTTACTTGTATAGGGCTCTATTACGAATCTTTGGGGACTGAAATGCCCATGTATAAATATTAGAGCCCTGCACGAGTAGAGTTTAAAATCAGCTCTGAGCTTGAGCTTGAGCTGTTTGTTTGTGACTTTGGAATCATAGCTCATGGGATCATGGAATCATCGAGTAAGAGCTCCCCCTATGAGCCTATGATTCCATGAGCCCTTTCAAACAGTTCGGCTCGAGTAGCTCATGTCAAAAAAACAAACCGAACAAACAGCTCACGTTATTCGAACAGAAATAGCTCCAAGGGCTTAATGTCAAACATTTACAATAAGCAAAAGTGCAGTATTTGTTCCTCGTTCCAAGCTAAACACGTTCTTGTGAGCCAAAAAAAATTTTGCGACCGAAAAATTAAAAAAAAACATTTGGTTTGCGTTCTCATTAGCCATATTTTTTTTTCCGACCGAAAAATAAAGGGATGACTTTGAGCCCCTAAAGTGGTGGAACGCCAATAAAAATCAGTTTCCACTTCTCTTCAAGACAAGCTGCCAAATTTTGGGGACTCCAGCCAGCAGTGCTTCGTCAGAAAGATGCTTTTCAAAAGCAGGAAGCCTTATTTCAGAGAAAAGAAACGCCATAGCTACCAATGGACAAATGGTTAAGGAAATAATGTTTTTAAATAGTAACATTAATAAATCATAAAATAACTACGAGAAACATTTCAATTTTATTTACAAAAAGAGAAAACGATTATAAGAGAATAATGGCCGACCGCCAGTACTTTTTTTTTTAGCAAACTCTTAAGAAATCGCGGTCCATAGAGGGTAACCAAGCGCTCAATCACTAGTGAATTTGTATGAAAAATAGCGATGATTTTGGTAATACTCTAGTTTACGGTCCTCACCCCCAAAATTCGCGAAAAAATTATCCTCGACGGACCGCAAATTCTTAAGAATTTACATGCAATAAAATAAGCGCGGACTGCCATGGTTTTCTTGTAATCGAATTTCAAAGATACGTGTTTTGCTATAAAAATGTAGTAGCCTTTTCTATGATTTTGAGGGGTTTGCTATAAAAAACATAAGGGCTTTTCATCCCTTGTCAAAATAATAGGCGTTCAGAAAAATTCTAGCAAAATGTGAAAATTTTTTTTATAGCAGGCCAGACCCCACAGCCGTGAATTAAATATCCTCGATGGACAGCATTCCTTAAAAATTCACGTTACCCAATCTAATTTTTTTTTTTTTTATTTAATCATTAACATTATTCCGCACCTCCATATCATATCGGGATTTAAATAATTGGACTAATTTCCTTCAACGTCTTCATCTGCTGGATCCTAAATAATTAAATATTTATGAGAATATATTTGATGTAAGTTTAAAAGAAGAAAACTAAAAATTCGTGAACGTAAAAATTAATAAAAATCGTTCAAAACAAATTAGGCATACAATTAAAAAAAAAAATCGCACAACGATGGTTTCAACGTTTTCGTTCTGGTGCAGAGGTGGTTAAAGAAGGAAGGCCTGTCGTAGAAAATTGCGATAAAACCGGCATAGTAGTAGCCCTAGCATCGGTCAAGAGCTTGGCTAAAATCATCAAGCCGTTATAAGCCATTTGCAGAAGCTTTGAGTCTCTTAAAAGCTCGATATAAAAAAGAAAAAAATGTTATAATAAAAAAACCGCAGGACTTTTTTGACAACCCAATATTTGACAGGACAGACGTAATATTTTCCATAAAATTACCGGTTTTTAAAAAATGAACGTATTCTTTGCGCAGAATTATAGCGTTTCCCATCAATGAAACAGAATTTGTAATAACACCGGAATATGGAATAAGCAACAAGAAAGAAATATACCATAAGATACAAGAATAAATGTAAAACAAGAAAGGAAGCTAGCTTCGGCCAGCCGAAGCTTATATACCCTTGCAGATAAAAGAAATACCTTTTAAGTTGTCAGAAATCAAAACGCCTACTTCCTGCAAAGTTACAATGAATTTTCTTATATTTGTTTGATTATTCGTATGGGAGCCTTAAGATATAGTGGTCCGATCCGGCTCGCTCCGACATATGTACTACCTGCAATAGAAAGAAGACTTTTGGGAAAGTTTCATTTCGATATCTTTAAAACTGAGAGACTAGTTCGCATAGAAACGGACAGACGGACAGACGGACATAGTTAGATGGACTCGGCTATTGGTGCTGATCAAGAATATATATACTTTATGTGGTCGGAAACGTCTCCTTCACTGCGTTACAATATCTGACTGAAATTATAATACCCTCTGCAAGGGTATAAAAATGGATAGGAATCGATTTGACCTCTTTTAATATCCTTTTTAACTTGATATGGGGCCAGGTAAATGTGATATGGTCGAAAATTTAAAAACGATATTTCGGTAATATCATTTTTACATTAAATGGATATACATTTTTTTTAAATGCTTAAGCGTAAATTTGATTTTACGATGTGGAATTGATATGATTATGATTATAATATCAATTCTAATAATAATTCTTGCAAAAAAAATGTAGTAAAATTAGTAAAACGTTTTTCCTAAAAAAATAATTTTTGATTTTTAACGGTTAAAAATCATATTTAAAGAATAAAAATATAAAAAAAAGATCCCCGGGGGAGGGTTTGTTTAATTTTTAAGCGGAATGGAAATCCGATCATTTTTGACGGAGATACAGTGTTCACCGCAAAACGCCTTTTTTTTCCATAGTAGTAGTTCCATAGTGCCGATAGTATTGGCTATAAAAATTTGTCGATGTTATTTAAATGACACTTAATATACAAAAAGTTTGAATTAAATCCGTCTAGCCAGTTTTTATAGAAAAAATCGCAAAAATATATGATTTCTTGATGCCAGTTTATTTACATATTTACAATTTGTATTACGTAGTTACAGTTTTCAATGTAACCACGTCCGAACCACTCCGCATTCAAATTCAAGTGAAAGCCGATTCTGCGAAAATTTTCCTTATTCCTGACCAAAACTTATACTAGTGCGAGCGAGAAAACATGCTTGAAGTACGTCAGTTCGAATATTTCAGGTAGAATGGATATGAGTATGAATTACCTGAAAATGACCAGGACTTATCCATTTTACGGCGACGTGCTTTTTTTTGTGTGAAGAGAACCATGGCAGTCCGCGCTTATTTTATTGCATGTAAATTCTTAAGAGTTCGCGGTCCGTCGAGTATAATTTTTTCGCGAATTTTGGGGGTGAGGACCGTAAACTAGAGTATTACCATGATTTTAACATGGGCATGTCCTAGGGGTTCATCACTGCCAGAAACTGGCGCTTTCCTGTTCATCGCCATTTTTCATCGTCTAATTCATCACCAAATTCATCACCTTTTCAGCGCTATTTTAGCGCCTAAATATCACCCAAAATCATCAGCAAAGAGAGAAATTTTCATCACCTTCATCACCTATTCACTGCCCATTTTTATCACCGAATTACTGCCCATTTTCATCACTTATTCATCACCTATAGATTTTTACAAACTAAGGTGACTTGTAGGGGTCTTCGGTACGTTTAACATGGCTTCCGAAGTCTTGGTGAGCTCCCTTTTCGCGCATGGAGATTTTTCACGCATCTCCGCAATGAATTTGGAAAATATATTGGGTTGTCAAAAATGTCCTGCGGTATTTTTATTATATTATTTTTCTCTTTTTTTACATCGAGCTTTTAAGTGACTCAAAGCTTCTTCAAATGGTTTATAACGGCTTGATGACTTAAGCCAAGCTCTTGACCGATGCTTCGGCTACTACTATGCCGGTTTTATCGCAATTTTCTACGACAGGCCTTCCTTTTTTGACCACCTTTGCACCAGAACGAAAACGTTGAAACCATCGTTGTGCGGTGGAAATGGAAACTGTATCGTATCCATAAACTGCACAAATTTTATTGGCGGCTTTAGATGCATTTTTGCCTTTATCGTAGTAGTACTCTAAAATATGCCGTATTTTCTCTTTATTTTGCTCCATGATTGCGACGCTATAACTCACGAACGACTTAAAAGAAAAGACAATCCATCAAACACGATGAAATGAGCTTTCCAAAAAGGTATATTATGACCAGATGCGACGAGTAAAACAAGAACTACGCGCTTTCAGCGCGAACTAGCGAAAATACCGCAAGACTTTTTTGACAACCTAATATATTTTTTGTAATATTATATAATATTAGAATATTAGACAAGAATGATTAAAACTTACTTAGAAGTGCAAGAATAACATCCTTCTGGGCTGTAGGACAAAATGATCTCATCTGAAATTACCATTGTAGCATCAGCTTGACCTATAAATATTAAAAATAAAACATACAAATTCTAACAAGAGAGAACGTTATAGTCGGGTGCCCCAACAATCAGATACCCGTTACTCAGGTAAAGGGAGTGCGAGGGAGATGGAGATAGAAACTTTGATCACGCATAACTTTTTAACGAATATTCCGTTTTCAAAAATTTCTTTTACATTTCGATAGGTATTAATAAACACAATAAAACTGAATTTTTACTTTTCCGAAATATTGAAATTTTTAAAATCGTATATAAGCGATTGTGGGCTTTAGAGGGGCGTGGCACCTTCTTGAAACAAACTTGCGCTGCGTAGGAACTCATAGAATCTTCATGCCAAATACCAATCCTCTAGCTTTTATAATTTCCGAGATCTCAGCGTTCATCCAGACAGACAGACAGACAGACAGACGGACAGACAGACGGACAGACGGACATGGCTAGATCGACTCGGCTAGTGATCCTGATCAAGAATATATATACTATATGGGGTCGGAAACGCTTCCTTCTAGCTGTTACATACTTTTGCACGAATACAATATACCCTTTTACTCTACGAGTAACGGGTATAAAAATGAGAAGCTATAATAATTTTGACAAGACAAAGTTTTAATATTAAATTAATTAATTACTTACATACCTAAAAATGATTAATAGCACTTTTGTTTGAACTCGAAAACAACTCATAACGGTTAGAACGCAATTGAAAAACGCGGAACAACGGCGCCTGGCTTTGAGAAATAGAAAAAGAAAACTGAGCGAGAAAAACAACATCTGCAATTTCAATCTCTCTGTTGTTCTTTTCCCTTTGTCACGATCACGCTTGCCTAATTTATCTCTACCCCTGTTTAGAGAGAGAGAGAGATTGAGAGAGGAATTTGGGAGAGCGTTGTCTCTGGCGCCGTTTCGGTCGGCTCCGGCGGCGACTCTGTCGCCCTAGTGATGATGTTGTGATGAATTTTGACCAAAATTCATCACCTGCTCCTTACCATTTTCAGGCGCTTATTCACTGCTATTTCAGCACCTTAATTTCGTAAAAAGAGAGATTGAGAGAGAGGGGGTTGGTGAGAGAGTCGATTCTGCCAAGGCTCTGCCGGCGTCGCAGTCGACTCAGTGCTATTTTAGCGCTCGGGCTGAATTCGGGAACTGCAGGGCAAAAACGGTTCTTTCCACTTTTTTAAACATTTTTAAATTAAATTGGTAAAAAGTTGAAAACATTCGTAATTAAACTGTTAGCGTCCAAACAGTCAAAAAAAGGTTATTCTTTTTTTTCTAAACTACCCATTTTGTGTAAGTTGGAACACCCGTTTTGCATACATAAAGGACTCATCCCGACAGAGGTCCCTCTCTGCCCTGTACATTTATTCGAAATTAGGGGAAATATTGCTCTTTCAAAGAGCCTTTTGTTATTTTAACTAGTAAACTAGAACTAGTAAAAAAATGTATTAAATAAACATTAACAAATAGTTTCTAAAAGTTTGGAGTACATTTGGCGTGAGTTTTATTGACTTTAAAAGTGTTTCGCATTTTTAACTTTGAAAGATTGTATTAAGTTTAACAATAAAAAACTTAAAAATCGCGCGGGGAGTGTTTAGAAAAAATCGCAAAGTTATTTGAGTTTATTATGCCAAGGACCCTACCCCCCATTACCTATTTAAAAATTTGTTTTCCTAAAAAAATATTTATGTTAAACCGGTCTCATTAATACTATTACAAGAACAACACCTGTTTGCGCACTTTGCGCTTTTATAATGAACTTTGTTGAATAGTGTAAGGCGGGAGCGGGAGCGCAATAAAGCTTTAATCGCGCTCGCGAATTCGCCCCGTCTCTCGCCCCTTTCGTTAAGTTAGGCTTAAGCGTTTATATATTGAAATTAAAGAGTTAGTTGTTATATGAATCTCATTGCGCAAACTCCCTTTCGTCGTCGTTTCAAAATAAAATATCAAATTTCCCTGCAGTCACAAGTTTTCGCGTTGAAATACAAAATAGTATTAAATTTTCAACACCTTTAATTTATTATTATTATTGGCTATCTGCTCGACTATAGCGTTTGCTCTTGTTATATCTGTTTTCATACTAAATGAGTAACGTGTTTTTTCATATCTATCAAAAATGTTGTTATATTCTTTTACAGCCATACATGGAAGAAATATTTACACAACTCAAGGGAAAGCCATTTAAAAAATTTTTAGAAAGGTGAGTATTTCTTTATTTGTATAATTATTATATGCGCTGCAAAAAAATACTTTTTCAACTATGCTTGCCGAAGTACTGAGGTTAAAGTAGTTAGAAACTTATTTTCGCTGTTAGCGGTGTAGGGTAAAATCACTGTGGACGGCAGTCCACGTAGTGACGAAGCGCACCAGGAGAGTGTGCGAAGGCGACTACTATATATACAGGAAGAAATGAAAATCTGATGTGATGGTCCGATCCTAATTAGTGATACATAAATCGAAAGGTATCGCAAAAACTAACAGGATTGCATACCAAGACTTAATCAATTTCAATTTGTTTGGGAGAAAGGGCGGTAAAAGCGTGAAAGTGAAAATTTAGAATTTTGCAGCTGTTGCGGGCGGTGGGGATAAATGCCCCCTAGTATTATTTTAGTTGTGTTCCGTTCAAAAGTTATACCCAATAGAAGATATTCTTCTTCTTCACAAAATGAAAATTTAATTCTGTTTGTCAGTTTGTCTGTCTGTCTGTTGGTTTAAAGTCCTGGTAATTGTATATGGTTTAAAACAGCTCGATATAAGAAACATTAGTTCTACAGCAATAC
>JBAMCF010000839.1:0-33237 GCA_037075285.1 Drosophila lutescens | reverse complement strand
ACTTATTTACATATTTACTTGTTTACTTATTTATTTATTTATTTATTTATTTTATTTTATTTATTAAAGTTAATAATTGTATAATGGAACGGTTTAAAACAATTGGATACGCACATACTAAATTCAACGCTTTGGCTGCGTAAGTTGTTTTGACCTGGCAAAAGTGGCTATTTTCGTTTCTGAATAACTTTCAAGCGCGATTTTTTACATAAACATGATATATACCAAAATTTAAGGAATCTCAAGGGCTATACAGTTTAAGGTTGTAAGGAAAATCGTTAGAGCCGTTTTTGAGAAAATTAAAAAAAAGCTAAAAAAAAGTTTAAAAAAATGGTATTTTGTTTATATCTTTTTAACTATTACATTTACACAAATTGCATATAGAAGGCGTTTATAGCATTTAAAAATACCTTTCAAACGAGATGCAGTACAAGTCTGTAGCTTTAGTAGTATAGAAGTTACGGCTTTCCGAATTTTAGCTATTTATAGCTGTTTTCCCGCTAAGCTAGCGGGTTTTTCCAAAAGTGGTAGAACAAAAGTTTTTTATATCGATGTGATGAACGTCATATCAAATTTTCAGAACTTAAAAAACATATTTTGGACAAACTGACAAGCGGACAAACTGACAAACTGACAAACAGAATTAAATTTTCATTTTGGGAAGAAGAAGAAAATCTTATTTTGGCTATAACTTTTGAACGGAGCGTCGGATTTTATCATATGACCCCTCATTCGACGGGTATTTTCAATAGGAATACAACTAAAACATTGCGAGGGGGCTTTTATCCCCACCGGCCCCAACAGCTCCAAAATTCGAAATTTTCACTTTTTCACTTTCACCTCTCTCTCTCCCAAACCAATTGAATTTCTTGAGGTCTTGGTATGCAATCCTTTAAGTTTTCGATTGGTGTATTACTCATTACGATCGGACTATCACAGCAGATTTTCAATTTTGCGGCTATATAATAGTAGTCGCCTTCGCACACTCTCCTGGTGCGCTTCGTCACTACATGGACTGCCGTCCATAGTGATTATGGTTTAATAGTAACAGCAATTTAATGTTTCAAATTTGAAGAACCTAAACATCATTTTTTATCAAAATATAACTATTCATGAGTTTAAAAAAAAATGCAATACATTTTTTTTATTAATATGTAAATATTAGGGATAAAAAAAAATAAAAAGACACCATGAGTTTTTCGTCTCGACGTGGGATTGAACTCACACTTGCGGCTATAAACTTGAATAACATATTCATGCACGCACGCGTTAGACCCCTAGGCTACCAATAAAGGAAATTTTCTTCGATTTAAGGCGATTTTTTCTTAGGCTTAAAAAAATTTTCTAAAAAGTGTATAAGAAGGGAAACCGATCAAATAAGGTTACATTTTTTATTTTTTAGAAAGATATTTCATAAAAACAGACACTTTTTCTAAATGTTAGAAAAATTTTTAAACATTTTTTCTGTTTTCTAGAAAACCAATACTTCTATTTTGTAAGAATATTTATAATTTTAACGGCGATTTTTTTTTTATTTTTAGAAAAGTTAATTTTTTTTCTAAAATAAATGGCGATTTTAACCCTCAAATAAAGAAAGGAAGATTAGAAAAAATCACCTTATAATATAGAAAAAAAGAATTTCTCTGCATTTGAGAAAAAAATTCTAAAAAATTCGTTTAATAGAGAATTTTTTCTGAAGTTTAGAAAATTTTTTCTCTATATAGAATATTATTCTAAATTACAGTACATTTTTTTTTCTAAATTTAAGAAAAATAATTTTTTGAGTGTATTCTTGGGCTTTCTACGCAGCGCAAGTTTGTTTTGGCTGAGTGCCACGCCCCGTCTAACGCCCACAATCGCCTTAAACGATTTTAAAAGATGTCTGGCGCCCACACCTTTAACGATTTCGGAAAAGTAAAAATGCAGTTTTATTGTGTTTATCAGTACTTATCGCAATTTTGATAAAACATTTTTTTTTTAAAGGGGCGTCTTTTTTATTTTTGCTTTCTTTTTAAAATGTACTACTTTTTAATACTTCCTATTCGGGAATACTTCATCAGAAATATTTCTAGCCCACAATAGGTTATTAAAAAAAATAACCTGGAACTTTACCTCAATGGTGGTGTGGAAAAGTGTTTATTAAAACTATTTAAATAAATATATCTATGATCGTTCCTGGCCGACACTAAATTTTCAATACAGCATTGTGACATCAATCATATGTCCTTTACAGACCGCGCTACACTCATAACATGATTATTTGCATACGTTTTTGCAGTATACAAAAAAACTTTTTTGGTGTAACTTTGTTTTTTTTAAATCATACATTTTTTATAGGAACTCATTTAAACAATTAAATAATTTTATAGGAACTTATTTAAATAATTAATTAATTTTATAGGAACTCATTAAAATGTAATTACTTTGATTGAAAATATAAGAAAAGCACTCTTGTTTTTTATACCAACACCGGGAACTTTAAAATTAAATTACAACACTGAGAAAAAAGACAGTCTAAAATTAAGAGAAATATTCTTAAATTAAGAACGTTTGCTCATATGAATGAGTCAAGATCGATTGTTCTTATATTAAGACAGAATGTTCTTAAATGGAGAACACTTATTGTAGACCAAAAAAATCTGAAATCAAGAAAAATTGATCTTCATCCAAGAACATATTTTATTAATTTAAGATTTCAATGGTATAGAATAAAGACTAATATTCTGAATTCAAGAACATGGTAAACGAAGAAGTGATCTTCTTTTAAGATTAAAAATACTTTATTTAAGAATATAAATTCCTTTATTTATTTCATTACATTCTCAACAATAAGAAATTAATTTCTAAAACAATATTCAGTCATACAAGTTGCTTCTGAGATTAATTAAGTGTATCATTACACTTTAAGGTTCATACTTCAGTCGTAAGTTTTAGTTATTCATAACGTGAAAGTAGATTTTTTCAGTAAAAAAGAGTTTTCGTTGGCTTCATACTTAAAAGAAATAAAAATTAAAATTGTATGCCAATTGTTTTTTTTTTGTGAATTAAGATACTTACAAAAATTTTTCTCCACTCAAACAGTTTTTCTCTGAAAATTAAACGGGGGCCAAGTGGTGGAATTTCTTCCTTAATATCATCCCTGTCCATGTATTTCAAACTTTCAAATGTTATATTTGTATCTCAGAAATAGTAGTATAACTTTTATCAGCTTAAGGCCTCAGTAGGAATTTTTCAAATGGAATTTCCTATGTTTCAGGCCCGTTAACATAGTCTGTTGTTATTTAGGTGAAATAATTTTAAAAATGTTAGCTTGATCTAACAAAATTTTTGAATGCAAATTTACATTTCCTGTTATTATTCTGATAAAATATTTCCAAAAAATGTTGCAATATCTAACAAAATTTAAAAAAAATTTAATTTGCAAATTAAAAATATTGTGCCTGCTTTTACAATGGATAGCTTTTATTTCCATCTATTCTGAGTGCATCTCGGTTTTAAAGCGGTTTTAAAGTGATAAGACATAAGTTCATTGGCTGACATCAGAAGATCTCCAGTTTCTATCATCCTCTGGATCTGTGGTTTTCTTCATCTTCTTCATCTTCATTCTTCATCTTCATCTTCTGCTATTAGGGCGACCGCTTTGTGAATGGGTAGGTTCCATGGAATCCTATGAACAAGTCAGTGCGCATGGTCTTTACGCTAGACTCCTGTTTCACTTTTGGGTTGCATTGTTTTTATTTTCCGTGCTCCAGACATTTTTTGGAACCACAATCACTTTGACAACAAACGAAATGAACAACATTCATTTCATATATACTCTTATGGAAAATGTACTCACAGACATATTCCAATCGCGTCAAATAAAATGATATAAACAGATTAAAGTTCTGTTACTGTCGAGTAAATGTTAAATTTTTCAAAATTGTTTTAATCTACGTTAAACATACACTGGTGGCAAAAATAATAGAAACGATTTGGTAGGGCCTGCTTTTTTCTCATTTTCTCACCAATGAAAGCTGATATAAATTTGGTTATAATTTTTGTTTAAAGTGTATACTAGTAGCTTAATTTACAACAAGCGAGAGATTTTAAAAAAAATTTTTAGTACCAAAAAAAAATGAATTCTTTTTTTAGCCCGATATTTTTGTGGAAAAATAATAGAAACGTTCGCAAAATATACCAAAATTTTGCCTTATTCCCGTTACAATCGTAAGTGAAGGTGTTGTGTTGGTGTTTTATGATACATTTAACAAAAAATGTACGAATTTGGCTGGCCATCTAGTTCCCAACAACGCATTTAGGTAGTTTACAGTTACCATTCTGTTTTTAAGTTGTACAAGTACAGGATCGCTTTTTAAGGACTTGTGATTCCTTAAATCGTCTTTTAAAATGTTCTTCTTTATAATTTTTTTTTTTATTTTTTATTACATATGCATTCTGAATTGAGACTAACAATAAGTACATAAAATCTTAAATTAAAAAGCTATCTGACAGTCAAGATGACTGACGCGAGATTAAAGGGCTCTAATAACTATTGCTGAGCTGGAAGGTCATTTCTTTGCAATCGGGTCCGGTATGAGACCCTGGCTAGGCCCCTGGCGAGCTGGTTTGGATGAGAAGTTAGCTTGGTGTGGTAGGACGCTTGCTGCTGCTCGCGTTTCCCCACAACTGGGAATGTGGAGGTAGTTAGCCGGTCGTTCGTGGGGATATCTGCGGTGTAAAGGAGAAATAGAGTTGGACCAAGTGCGCTACCTTGGGGAACTCCAGCCTCTATTGTGTAATCGTCGGATGTTGTAAAGTTGCATCTCACGGCGAATTCTCTGTTGAAAAGGTACGATTCAAGTATCCTGTGAGTGTTTTCCGGCAGAATAGTTCTGATTTTGTGCATAAGGCCATCAAGCCAGACTCGATCGAAAGCCTGTGCAACGTCAAGGAATACCGCACTGCAATATTCCCGATATTCGAATGCAGACCGTATTTCCATTGTTAGTCTGTTGACTTGCTCTATTGTTCCATGGCTTTCTCGAAAGCCAAATTGATGTTCCGGGATGACGTTGTGCTCTTTCAGATATGGGACTATACGCGTCAAAAGGCATTTTTCGAGCAGTTTTGACAGACACGAGAGTAAGCTTATCGGTCTGTATGAAGCTGGTATTGTGTGATATTTTCTTGGCTTTGGGATCATTATGATTACCGATTTTTTCCATTTTTTTGGGAAGTAGCCAAGTCGTGTAATCCCGTTAAAGAGTTTACAAACGACCTCAACTGCACAGTTTGGGAGTTCAATTAGCATTTTGTGAGTTGTTAGATCACCGCCTGGAGCCTTTCTTGGTTTCAATTGCTCGCTGATGACTTTTGCAACTGCGTTTGGTTGAAATATAATTGGCCCCGTCTCAGTTTCGATTCGAATTGGCGGCGACGGTAGTGCGAATGAATTTGTTGCAGGGTTTGGCTAAAAGACATTTCGAAGGTGTAAAGCAAACGTACAAGCTCTGTCTTTGTCACTTCTGGCCCAGCTGCCTGAAGAGTTTCTTATGGGAATTACTGTTTCGGCCGGCGCACTTAGATTTGGGTGGGCCCTCCAGAAGGGATGCTTGGTGCTGGTGGGTGAAAGTTTCTCAATGTACTGGCGTTGTGCTTTTACTTCTTCGTGCCTTAGGGCCCTGGTAAGTCTGCGACCAGCTTCCTTAAGTCTTTGTTTCGAGGATGGCGATCTGCTGGTTTGTCAAGCACGCCTCAAACGTCTTTTCTCCAAAACAAGCTGTTCGATTCCCAGGTTAGTTATACCCGTTACTCGTAGAGTAAAAGGGTATATTGTATTCGTGCAAAAGTATGTAACAGCTAGAAGGAAGCGTTTCCGACCCTATAAAGTATATATATTCTTGATCAGGGTCACTAGCCGAGTCGATATAGCCATGTCCGTCTGTCTGTATGAACGCTGAGATCTCGGAAACTACAAAAACTAGAGGATTGGTATTTGGCATGAAGATTCTTGGAGTTCCTACGCAGCGCAAGTTTGTTTCAAGAAGGTGCCACGCCCCCTCTAACGCCCACAATCGGTTTTTAAAATTTAAATATTTCGGAAAAGTAAAAATGCAGTTTTATTGTGTTTATCAATACCTATTGAAATGTAGAAGAAATTTTTTAAATCGGACCATTCGTTAAAAAGTTATTCGTGATCAAAGTTTCTATCTCCATCTCCCTCGCACTCCCTTTACCTGAGTAACGGGTATCTGATAGTCGGGGCACCCGACTATAACGTTCTCTCTTGTTTTGTGTTGGTGTGTGCGCCCATCCCTCCCTTGCGGTGTAGAGACTTTGGCTGATGCGACGAGTACAGACTCCAGTGCATCGGCATAGCAGTCGATGTCCTCCTTGATGTTGAGCTGTAGAGTTAGTTCAATGTGGGAACTTAAGTACTTTTTGAACTTCAGCCAGTTGGTTCGATGCGACGTCAGCCTCCAAGGGTGCTCGATTAATTCCGGGCTTTGAAGAAGAGTTATTAGCACCAAAAGCGATTTTGCAGATATTAGATTGCGAGAAATATTTTTTGTCACAGCAAAATCAATTAAGTCAGGTAGTTTTCTAGGATCTGTAGGCCAGTATTTACGGCTGCCTGGCGAAACGTAGTCCAGTTTGTTGCATGTTTTGATGAGTGCATTATTTAGTTGCCTTCCTTTGGGGGTCACAAGGCGGGATCCCCAGTGTGTGTGCTTGGCGTTGTAATCTCCTGCTGCTATGAATCGCTCTCCAAGTGAATTGTAGAATTCCCTGAATTGGTCTTCGGAGACTGTGATACGGGGTGGGCAGTAAACAGCGGCAATGGCAAGGTTGCAGTTCCCCAACTGTAATTTTATTGATGTAGCTTGCAAATAATTTTTAGCAAACCTTTGGTGAAAGTGGTGTTTGATGCGGTCTCTTATTAAGATGCCGGTGCCGGTTCTTCATAAATGTAGTCTGTTTTGAAGAAATGGAGTAGTTAACTCTGCCCAAAATGAAGAAAACACGGAAAATATAGGCAAGAATTTTGAGGTTATCTTCGATTTTAATGTTTAAAAAAACCTAAAAATTCAATAATTTTGTATTATATTTTTTGTTTAGTAGCTGATAAAATTACCTAAAAAATAAGGTATGTTTCATTAAGATCGGTCCACAACTTACTGAAATACAATTAGCGAGACATTGATGATTAGATTCAAGCTCCGCATCTTCGGAAATTTTTATTTTAATATTTCGGAAAAGTAAAAATGCAGTTTTATTGTGTTTATTAATACCTATCGAAATGTAGAAGAAATTTTTCAAAGCGGACCATTCGTTAAAGAGTTATGCGTGATCAAAGTTTCTGTCTCCATCTCCCTTGCACTCCCTTTACCTGAGTAACGGGTATCTGATAGTCGGGGCACCCGACTATAGCGTTCTCTCTTGTTTTTTTTTAGAATCTTGACCAAATTCCATTTGAAGTGTAAGATCGAAATGAAAAATGAAATGGCAAATGGAATCTATTCCATCTTAAATTTTGCAATTTGTATGAAAAATTTGATTCCATGTCACATTCCATCTGAACTGTAAAGAGGCCTTCAATTCTTGTTTTAAAGGTGGTTTCTTCCTTGTTTAATATTGTCATTTGGGTTGTCAAAAAAGTCCTGCGTTAATTTTATTATATTATTTTTTTCTTTTTTTACATCGAGCTTTAAAGTGACTCAAAGCTTCTTCAAATGGTTTATAACGGCTTGATGACTTAAGCCAAGCTCTTGACCGATGCTACGGCTACTACTATGCCGGTTTTATCGCAATTTTCTACGACAGGCCTTCCTTCTTTGACCACCTCTGCACCAGAACGAAAACGTTGAAACCATCGTTGTGCGGTGGAAATGGAAACTGTATCGTGTCCATAAACTGCACAAATTTTATTGGCGGCTTGAGATGCATTTTTGCCTTTATCGTAGTAGTACTATAAAATATGCCGAATTTTCTCTTTATTTGGCTCCATGATTGCGACGCTATAACTTAAAAGAAACGAACGACTTAAAAGAAAAGACAATCAATCAAACACGTGCTAGCGCGTGAAATGAGCTTTCCAAAAAGGTATATTATGACCAGATGCGACGAATAAAACAAGAACTACGCGCTTTCAGCGCCAACTAGCGAAAATACCGCAAGACTTTTTTGACAACCTAATATTTGTACCTCAGAAATAGTAGTATAACTTTTATCAGTTGAGTAACAAAGTGAGAAGAAAGGGAGAGAAGAAAAAATAAATGTGAGCCTACATATGTATGTATGTAAATCAGTGGTGTCAGTCGAAACGCTGTCAGTGCAGCGGCAGAGAAACTGCATAGCCCATGGGTCGGGAGCGCTGCTTCTGCTGGCCACCACTGGCTTATATGTATTTCTTACCAATCAAGTATACTATACCGAGTTCTTTCATTAAATTGGTTAACTTTATTTTGTCTATGTCCTCGGGTACGACGGACTTAAGTATATAACCTACAATGTTGAGCACGGTATCGGGTCAACTATAATCTTTTGATCCTTTAGCTCCTCAATGTTTTCATCAGCCTCCAAATCCGAAACGATTGTACGCTTTCTTTTAACTTAAGCCGGTGATTTGAAACGCACTGTTTTTATTACAACAATTGGGAATGGTTCAATGTGACCGTTCCCTTAAATCTTCGATATCTATTAAGACATCGATGTTGAAAATATAACTAGTTTGAAGCAAATGAAAAAGGGGACAATTTTTAAATTAATATTTAATTAGCATTTGTTTATTGGTATATTCTTTTTATTGAAGCGCATTACTAGTAAATGAATAGGATCCGATATACGATGTCATTATCGATACTTTTCTGTTTAATTTTGATTATCGTTCACACATCATTTGCGTAATGCTCAGTTAAGCAGCTCAATTATATATAAAGGTACGGATTATAAAAGCATCAATTACTTAGTTAAAAACGAAAGCCCTGACCAAATATTTAAAATATTTTTGTTTTCCTTGGAAAATGAATTTATTTATGTTGTAAGCAGAGTTGTTAATTTAAATACATTTAATTGTCGTTTCCAATCTTATGAAGTTGGTGCGGCAACAACTAAATTTTAAATTCTAAGCATTGATAAATTTCTCAGCCCTCCTTTACATGTACACCCAATAAACAATGGAAAATCGTATATTAGAATTAAGCATATTTAAGTAAATTAACATTGTAAAATCTCAAAAACTCAAATCTAATAGAATCGTATTTTAAAAACCATGATTTTTTGTGTAAATAAATGTTACTTGTTTGATAATTTTTATTATAATAAATTGTTTTTTTTAATTAATTTTCTCTCGTATATTATTGGACAAAAAATTGATAATTTTTGTAGTTTATAAATACAATATATTTTTTTGCTCTTATTTTAAGAACGTTTGTTCTTATTGTAAAAACAAAATTTAAGAACCAAAATTTCTTAAATTAAGAACTTTGTTCTTAAATTTAGACTGGGTTTTTTCCCTCAGTGAAGAGAACCATGGCCGACCGCCAAGTTCTTTTTGCACGTAAATCGCGGTCCATCGAGGATAATTTCTTCTCGAATTTCGGGGGTGAGTCCGCTAATCTAAAGTATCACCGAAAATTGGAATTTCTTTTTTAAATTTAGTTTTTTTACTTTTTTTCCGGAAACTATGAAAGGTAGAAAGTTCCAAGCAGATATGCCCTCTCTATCGCCCACAAACGCTCTTAGCACTAAAACCTGGCTAACGCCCACATTAATTTTTTGGATGCCCAAAAAATGTCCTTCCACCGGACAATCTATAGTACTCCATAAGATTCTTAACAAAAACAAGAAAGGAAGTTAGCTTTGGCAAGCCGAAGTTTGTGCACCCTTGCAGTTTAAATACATACTTACCGTTTATTTAACCTTCCTTGAGAGCTTCAAACGCTCTATCTTTCGTGACCGAGATTCTAGAGCTTCCTCGATCGGTCCCGTTACAGGTATTGTGAGGAGCCAATTGGCTCCCCACAAATAGCCACTCCCTATCCCAAAATGTATATATAACCCCCCACCTAGAATATAAGTAATTAAATAAGGCTAGCGATAATATAAAATAGCATTATAAGTTAGGTTTAAGGCTGCAAGGCCACACCCGATAGTTAATAAAACTGTCATCGCCACCGATACTTGCATCGCTAGCCTGGAAGGCTTACCCCACACCGACACACACATACCAGCGCACAGTGGTCGGGCTTGTATGGAGCCGCGGCCATAAATACTTCTAGAAGTGCTATCGTTATGAAACTTTTACCAAAAATCTAAAAATATATTATAAATATATGTTACAAAAATTGGCCAGATCGTACCACTATATCCTATAGCTTCCATAGGAACTATTTTCTCAGTGGTTGCGTTCACATGAGACAGAAGTCATAAATTCATTTCTTGTAATCATAATAGGCTGAACTTTTTAATGTAAGTTATTTACAAACTTGGAACTGTAATATAAAAGTATGGGAGTGATTACTGACTCCATTTCCCACGCCCACCTTATCCATCTTATAACAAATGTAGGATATTTGTTTTTTTAATTCCTCCACATCCAGCTCATATCCTGAGTTTTTAGGACCCTCAATTAAAGTATCCAGCACATTTTTAATTCTTTGGGGTTGAGTGCCGCATTCATTCTGCCAAATGCTAAAAACATGCTTTCGAGAATACTGGTAGTAGGTATTTGTTCCTAATGAAAGAAAAAATTAATAAAACGACAAAATAATCTAAAAAACATAAAACATAAAACACACATCAAAAACAAACTACAACCATAACTAAGCACACACAGACACAGAACAATAAAGTGCTTCCTCCTAGAAAGAGCTCCTAAAATAATTGAGGTAAGGTTGCATTTTTTAATGGCACAAGTGCATCGGCAAGTTTCGGCAGCTGAACAAAACATTTTTATAATCTTGAAATATTAATAAAAAACATGATATAAACATCATTGGAGGAAAACCGGGGGAAAGCACTTAAAACTTTACCTAAAAAATTGTAACGCACAACATTTACGAACTAAATAGGACGCACGTTTTACCACTTATTTACACAAAACACAGCATAAGTTATTAATTCATGTATCTGTATAAACAAAGTATATACCGTTATGAACAATGTCCATTATATTTTATTGGGGTTAAACCGTGTTTTATATTTTATTCGAATTTTTTAATTCACTTCGTTGCACTTCACTGTTGACAAATTGAAAGTAAGTAAGCACGTTCTCGCACTTTGCATTCCAGTGTTGGAAAGTCCCGTTAGAAATTCCAAAAAAAAACTATTGTGTCGTAAAGCTTGGACAATCAGCTGATCGTAGAACCGGTTTTCGCTGGAATATCTCAAAATCCATTTTTTGATTTTTGGCCTATGGCAGCGACCACTGTGCAGCGCTGAAACGAGAAATTCCCCACCGGGAAAGTGAGAAGGGTGTTCTTTGTGTGTTGGAAATCCTCTTCCTTTTAGCAGAAAATGTTGGAAATCCTTTTAGCAGGCGACGGTGTAGGGAATTTGAAAGGGACGGCAAGGAAAAGCCCAGGACACCCGCCCCACCTCAAGTCGGCGGGACACCCAATCGTCGAGTGGCGACTGACGAGGCCGAGGAGCAGCAGAGGATTTGAACATAGTGGTGCCGGCCCAGGACCAGCGGCGGAGCACCAAGAGTTTACGCGCGGAAACTTTTCGTTTGTGTGTGTGCGGGAGCGAGACGGGTGAGTGCCAAGTCAGTGAGACCGCAACGAGTGACCAGCGAAGCAAGTCCGGCCAAAAAGGGCTGTATGTGTACTTAGAAATCTCGGCAGGCCTCGATGCGGTATCGCTTGGTAGAATCCGGCTAGATCAGCCATACCCTTTGCTTAGATAAAACCTTAATACATGTAACCCTAATGGGACTGAAAACCTAACCTCAAAACGACTCAAAAATGCGAAATATAAAACCACTATTCCCAAACATGAAGAACTCACATCCCAAATACTGTATACATTTAAATAAATGCAGAACACCACAAAAACTTATCTATATCTTTGTCAAAGCAAATTTTTAAAGAAAAATGTTCAAGATCCAAATAAACAGCAAAGATCAACTTGAAGCCTAGAAAACCCACTATATTTTCTTGCCCACACTTTAGTCGCCTCAAAATGCCCTCCAACGGTACCACCCCCGATTTATTTAACCAGATATTTTGTCAGAGGGCAGGCTCAGCCGGCCGCATCACTTGGTCCGGCAGCGAGTGCTGGCGGATTTCCATGTAAGGCAGCCACATGGCCTAGAATTGCCAGGCGTCCCCTAATCGATTTCCTCTCGGTCTCCTCGTGGCGAGTGCCGCAAGCCAGACCCAGTACGCGCTACCGCCCCCCCCCCCCCCCCCCCCCTTCGCTTTTTGTTGATACTCAAATCAAATCGAAACTGTGTTTTACTCAGTAACCCGGTGGCTGACGCACGACATCTCACGTCAGCCCACCGATCATCGAAGACCCTAGTCTCAATCTTTATAAATTTGTCTGTAAAGAAATCCTGGCGTGACCGAGCTTCACCCCAGCCTAAGAAACTACTTCACAGTATAATATATTGCCTTTATTTTAGAATTTGTTTTTAAATTGTCATAAATATAAATGAGTAGGGGAGAAGGTGGCAATAATAGTGAAGGAGACAGAATTGTTTGTGGCCCCAGCGGACAAACGGCTCGTTTAAGAGCACCTGAGGGCTGCAAACAAAATTTTAGTAAATTAAAAATTAAATGTTTTACTATTAAGATTAAGGTGTAATTTCAGTTTTTGTTGCTTTTTAAATCGGACCATTGCCTTCATCCACCGGCAACGTCGCATAAACAAATTAATTAGGAGGGTAAAACAATTTCCGTTTGCGTGTTAGTTGTGTTAGTGTTTAATTTCGTTTGCTCTGCTGTGAAATAGGCTCAGTGTCGCATCTGTCTGACGCCCCGTTACCCTATCGCCTATCGGCCAGAAGTCACTTCTTAGTAACTTCTGGAAGATAGAAACACGACAGAATACATTTTACAAAAACAAAATATACATCTATCGCGAAGAAGTCACTTTTTAGTCACTTCTGGACGATAGAAATACGATAGAAAACATTTTACAAAAACAAAAAGGGTCATGATTGTGGAGAAGTAACTTCTAGGGCACTTCTAGGCGATAGAAAGGCGATAGAACACATTTGACTACCTACCCTGCAAGCATTTTCCATCGCAGAAGTCACTATTTAGTGACGTCTAGAAGATGAAAACGATCGTCCGCGATATCGCATTCGGATCGCCGAAGTCACCCCCGTCGGGAAGAAATGTTCCACTACGGCGACACTTCCCGAAGTCACTTCTGAGTGACTTATAGAATACACTTCACTTATACACTTCTAGAAGTGCCGCCGTAGTGGAACATTTCTTCCCGACGGGGGTGACTTCGGTGATCCGAATGCGATATCGTGCAAGTCACTTGTAGAAGTGTCGCCGAAGTCACTTTTGGAAGTTAATCAGAAGACACTTGTAGAAGATACCTAGAAGACCCTTTCCCAATTCAAAATGGTTAAAAGGAAAATATGTTTTTTGTACTAATTTTTGCTTTTTTATTCTTTTAACACATTTTTTGAAATATATAATTAGAAAAGCATTGCGGCATGTAAGCACGGTCCATTAGCTTGTAGGAAATGGTGTTGTATTATTTTATTTAATTCCAGTTCCGTGTTCCGTCCATAAAAATGTTTAAAATAACGAAAAAATATTTAATATTGTGTCATATAAAAATCGGAGAAGGTATTTACCTTTTATAATCAAATGCATAAGTGGAGTATAGTTAAGTTTTCGGTTTGCACAGAGTTTCACGCCAATTAATTCCATTTGCTTTCGCATGACAGCCTTGATCGTACACGCTTAAACATCGTTTTCTTCAACCACTTTTATTTTTAAAGTAGATAAATATTGAAGTTTCTTTATATTCCACCGTACGCGGTATATTATATTAAAAAAACGAGAGAGAACGCTATAGTCGGGTGCCCCGACAATCAGATACCCGTTACTCAGGTAAAGGGAGTGCGAGGGAGATGGAGATAGAAACTTTTAACACGCATAACTTTTTAACGAATGGTCCGATTTGATAATAAAACGACAAAATAATCTAAAAAACATAAAACATAAAACACACATCAAAAACAAACTACAACCATAACTAAGCACACACAGACACAGAACAATAAAGTGCTTCCTCCTAGAAAGAGCTCCTAAAATAATTGAGGTAAGGTTGCATTTTTTAATGGCACAAGTGCATCGGCAAGTTTCGGCAGCTGAACAAAACATTTTTATAATCTTGAAATATTAATAAAAAACATGATATAAACATCATTGGAGGAAAACCGGGGGAAAGCACTTAAAACTTTACCTAAAAAATTGTAACGCACAACATTTACGAACTAAATAGGACGCACGTTTTACCACTTATTTACACAAAACACAGCATAAGTTATTAATTCATGTATCTGTATAAACAAAGTATATACCGTTATGAACAATGTCCATTATATTTTATTGGGGTTAAACCGTGTTTTATATTTTATTCGAATTTTTTAATTCACTTCGTTGCACTTCACTGTTGACAAATTGAAAGTAAGTAAGCACGTTCTCGCACTTTGCATTCCAGTGTTGGAAAGTCCCGTTAGAAATTCCAAAAAAAAACTATTGTGTCGTAAAGCTTGGACAATCAGCTGATCGTAGAACCGGTTTTCGCTGGAATATCTCAAAATCCATTTTTTGATTTTTGGCCTATGGCAGCGACCACTGTGCAGCGCTGAAACGAGAAATTCCCCACCGGGAAAGTGAGAAGGGTGTTCTTTGTGTGTTGGAAATCCTCTTCCTTTTAGCAGAAAATGTTGGAAATCCTTTTAGCAGGCGACGGTGTAGGGAATTTGAAAGGGACGGCAAGGAAAAGCCCAGGACACCCGCCCCACCTCAAGTCGGCGGGACACCCAATCGTCGAGTGGCGACTGACGAGGCCGAGGAGCAGCAGAGGATTTGAACATAGTGGTGCCGGCCCAGGACCAGCGGCGGAGCACCAAGAGTTTACGCGCGGAAACTTTTCGTTTGTGTGTGTGCGGGAGCGAGACGGGTGAGTGCCAAGTCAGTGAGACCGCAACGAGTGACCAGCGAAGCAAGTCCGGCCAAAAAGGGCTGTATGTGTACTTAGAAATCTCGGCAGGCCTCGATGCGGTATCGCTTGGTAGAATCCGGCTAGATCAGCCATACCCTTTGCTTAGATAAAACCTTAATACATGTAACCCTAATGGGACTGAAAACCTAACCTCAAAACGACTCAAAAATGCGAAATATAAAACCACTATTCCCAAACATGAAGAACTCACATCCCAAATACTGTATACATTTAAATAAATGCAGAACACCACAAAAACTTATCTATATCTTTGTCAAAGCAAATTTTTAAAGAAAAATGTTCAAGATCCAAATAAACAGCAAAGATCAACTTGAAGCCTAGAAAACCCACTATATTTTCTTGCCCACACTTTAGTCGCCTCAAAATGCCCTCCAACGGTACCACCCCCGATTTATTTAACCAGATATTTTGTCAGAGGGCAGGCTCAGCCGGCCGCATCACTTGGTCCGGCAGCGAGTGCTGGCGGATTTCCATGTAAGGCAGCCACATGGCCTAGAATTGCCAGGCGTCCCCTAATCGATTTCCTCTCGGTCTCCTCGTGGCGAGTGCCGCAAGCCAGACCCAGTACGCGCTACCGCCCCGTAGTGGAACATTTCTTCCCGACGGGGGTGACTTCGGTGATCCGAATGCGATATCGTGCAAGTCACTTGTAGAAGTGTCGCCGAAGTCACTTTTGGAAGTTAATCAGAAGACACTTGTAGAAGATACCTAGAAGACCCTTTCCCAATTCAAAATGGTTAAAAGGAAAATATGTTTTTTGTACTAATTTTTGCTTTTTTATTCTTTTAACACATTTTTTGAAATATATAATTAGAAAAGCATTGCGGCATGTAAGCACGGTCCATTAGCTTGTAGGAAATGGTGTTGTATTATTTTATTTAATTCCAGTTCCGTGTTCCGTCCATAAAAATGTTTAAAATAACGAAAAAATATTTAATATTGTGTCATATAAAAATCGGAGAAGGTATTTACCTTTTATAATCAAATGCATAAGTGGAGTATAGTTAAGTTTTCGGTTTGCACAGAGTTTCACGCCAATTAATTCCATTTGCTTTCGCATGACAGCCTTGATCGTACACGCTTAAACATCGTTTTCTTCAACCACTTTTATTTTTAAAGTAGATAAATATTGAAGTTTCTTTATATTCCACCGTACGCGGTATATTATATTAAAAAAACGAGAGAGAACGCTATAGTCGGGTGCCCCGACAATCAGATACCCGTTACTCAGGTAAAGGGAGTGCGAGGGAGATGGAGATAGAAACTTTTAACACGCATAACTTTTTAACGAATGGTCCGATTTGAAAAATTTCTTCTACATATCGATAGGTATTGATAAACACAATAAAACTGCATTTTTACTTTTCCGAAATATTGAAATTTTTAAAATCGTATATAAGCGATTGTGGGCGTTAGAGGGGGCGTGGCACCTTTTTGAAACAAACTTGCGCTGCGTAGGAACTCCTAGAATCTGCAGGCAAAATGCCAATCTTCTAGCTTTTATAGTTTCCGAGATCTCAGCGTTCATACAGACAGACAGACGGACAGACAGACGGACAGACGGACATGGCTAGATCGACTCGGCTAGTGATCCTGATCAAGAATATATATACTTTATGGGGTCGGAAACGCTTCCTTCTAGCTGTTACATACTTTTGCACGAATACAATATACCCTTTTACTCTACGAGTAACGGGTATAACAAGAAAGAACGCTACAGTCGGGTTGGTGTCCCGACTGTCTAATAACCGTCACTCAGCTAAAGGGAGTGCGAACGCTGTACTCGGGTTGGTGTCCCGACTATCTAATAATCGTAACTCAGCTAAAGGGAGTGCGAGGGAGATAGATATATACAAAATTTTAATTGCGTATTACTTTTAAATAAATGGTCCGATTTCAAAAATGTCTTCTACATTTCGATAGGTATTAATAAACACTATAAAATTGCGTTTATATATTTTTAAAATCTTAAACTACCCTTTTTCTCTTTGACCTACGCACTTTGTATTTCGAATTCAAGCGTCAGTTCGTTTCGAGATTTCTTTGTGATCAGTGCGACTTATTCAGAATTTCTGTGTTTGTGATGAAATGCGTACGGTGGAATATAAAGAAACTTCAATATTTATTTACATCAAAAATAAAAGTGGTTGAAGAAAACGATATTCAAGGCTGTCATGCGAAAGCAAATGGAATTACTTATCGTGAAACTCTGGGCAAACCGAAAACATAACTATACTCCACCTATGCATTTTATTATAAAAGGTATCACCTTCTCCGATTTTTATATGACACAATATTAAATATTTTTTCGATATTTTAAACATTTTCATGGACGGAACACGGAACTGGAATTAAATAATATACAATAATACAGCACCATTTCGTACAAGCTTATGGACCGTGCCTACATGCCGCAATGCTTTTCTAATTATATATTTCAAAAAATGTGTTGAAAGAATAAAAAAGGAAAAATTAGTAGGGGAGTGTAGGGTAAGGTGACGAACGATTCGACTTTTGAATGTAACTTTTCAAAAAATCAAGATTTTTCAAAAATGTAAATGCGAAAGTTGCTTACATCTTTTGAGCATATCTCTGTAAAATTTGGATTCGAAATTCCAACGGAGCTAAGTCCTATAGCGTTTGGAGTGAACCATCCTTTTTTTGCACTTTTAAGAATTGTAGGGTAATGTGACGAACGGTTTGCTTTTTAATGTAACTTTCCCAAAAATCAATATTTTTTTAAAGTGTAAATGCAGAAAGTTGCTTACATCTTTTGAGCATATTTCTGTAAAAGTACGATTCGAAAATCTAACGGAGCCAAATTCTACAGCGTTTGGCGTGAATCATCCTTTTTTTTACTTTCAAAAGTTGCCAAATAAGGCGACGAACTAATAAATACACACTAAAACTGTATGCAGATGTGCGATGTGCGCACCACCTTTTAGAAAAAATTACCTCACGAACAAATTACGGGACTTCTTATTAATATTACTGTAAATACATTGTCGACACGATAAGGGGAGACGACTACATTTATTTGGATATCTTCTACAAGTGTCTTCTAAGTAACTTCCAAAAGTGACTTCGGCGACACTTCTACAAGTGACTTGCACGATATCGCATTCGGATCACCGAAGTCACCCCCGTCGGGAAGAAATGTTCCACTACGGCGGCACTTCTAGAAGTGTCGCGGAAGTCACTTCCAGAAGTGACTTAAGCGACGCTTCTATAAGTCACTCAGAAGTGACTTCGGGAAGTGTCGCCGTAGTGGAACATTTCTTCCCGACGGGGGTGACTTCGGCGATCCGAATGCGATATCGCGGACGATCGTTTTCATCTTCTAGACGTCTTTAAATAGTGACTTCCGCGATGGAAAATGCTTGCAGGGTACAAGGCCCTGTGGGCTAGGGGTGTAGTCGCTCAACTGCGGATTTTGTCGGACCGAGTTCAACTTCGACTGAAAACCACATTTTTTTTACGTTTTTTTTTTTTAACATTGTGCATTTAATATGAATTTTTTAAATTGAAAGAAAGGTAAAGACCATTAATGAAATTAATGACATCGGTGGAAATCATTTGATTCTAGAGATAGTGTGGTTGCTTTTTTGTTTATAATATAAAATTATAGTTACAATATTTTTGGTCCCTGAATTGAATTGTATACTTGAAAAACAGCTACAAAAAAAACTTTCAAAAACAAACAAAAAACTAAATAAAATTTAAAAACAAAAAAAAACTTAAAAAAAATTAAAACAAACAAGAAACTACAAAAAAAATTAAAATACGAAAAAATACAAAAAAAATTTGGGGAAAAAAACTTTTTTAAAAGAGACAAAAAATACAGCCAAAAAATAAAATAAAAAATAAATATAAAAAAAAATCCAGCTAAAAATCCTTCCCCTTAGAGTGGACTCGAACCTCGATCGCATTACTAGCAGGCCACCAACTAACGCAATGCGCCACAGCCCGTTTTGAAATGTTATGCGCAATGTGCCTTTTAGGACGATTCCTTTTCGGCAATATAATTTAAGAATCGACAAACAAGACAAGAGTGCCGAGAGCTGGTGAGCAAGAGAGAGAGAAGTAAAGTCTATAAATAGAATGAATGATATATAAAAAATAATATTCCCAAGATTAGAAGGTAATACTTCAAAAAACATCGGAGCTATAATTTTTTTCCGTTTTTTTTTCGATCCTTCCTATGGGAGCTATAAGATATAGTTGTCCGATTCGGTCGGTTCCGACATATATACTACCTGCAATAGAAATAAGACTTTTGTGAAAGTTTCATCCCGATAGCTTCAAAACTGAGAGACTAGTTTGCGTAGAAACGGACGGACAGACCGACGGACAGACGGACAGACGGACGGACAGACAGACAGACGGACGTACAGACGGACATCGACTCGCCTAGTGATGCTGATCAAGAATATATATACTTTATGGGGTCGTTGCGTTGCAAACTTCTGACTAAAATCATAATACCCCCTGCAAGGGTATAAAAAGCACTGACAATGGCCGAACCTTTCCATCCATTATACAGTAATACCCATGTTCAATTCCTACATCAGGAAAGAACATTTTTGTTTTTCATAAATGAACAGCATTACAACGCAGTATACGTTTAACAAATTGTATGTTCAATTTTCTCTAGTCCGTCTACATTTTGCATTACAAGTTTGGATAAGTATAATGAATTCGTAATGGAGATTGGTGATTATTTCCCATTACTAGTAATGCAGATTGTGTCCGGACCACATTACAAGGCGGCCATGCCTATGGCTAAATAATCCATGTTGTAATCCATTGTTTCCCTATTACTAGAGGAGAAGTAATGCATTTGTAATCCATTTTCTAAAGGCAATTTTCGTTGAGAAGTTGAGAAGGGATCAGGCAGACTTGGCACCGGCATCACCACCACCAGATCGTGGAGCACGGGCAGCGGATTTCAACGGAACAACACAGAAGAACGCTGCAGGGAGTCGCGCAGGACATCGACAAGGACAAGCATCCAGGGACCGCGCCGAGAGCCAAGCTTCAGGTACGATCGCAACAGCCAGGAGGGAAGGCTAGGGTGGAACGTTCGTCTTTCTCTGGGCGTTTGCTACAGGGACTGCTGGCGTAACCCGGCCGTAATACCGGAGCGTAAAAGGAAACTGAGTAGGCGTCTAGCGGGACCGGCCAGGACAAAGCAAGGGACAGGAGGTTGCGGCTGGCAGGACGAAGGTCTTGCGAACGTGGTGCCTGTTCGCCTTAGTTTGGGAACGGTGACGCTTCCCTAAGCCCAACGGCCCAACTCCACCAGTGCATCACCAGAACGAGACATATAATCATTGTAAACCAGAGCCGTAAATAAACGCCTCCTTAAACGAATTCTGAGGTGTGGTTACTGTTAACCGGGCGGTCACGTTTATATAAATTTGGTGGGACGAACACATAATCTACTGAGCTAGCCGCACGATCTTCGTAGCGAGCAAACCGTATGGGAAGGGGATGAACAATTAAGATCTCAGAGAGAGGCAAAACTCTCACCTCTCTTTGTTCTTTCCATCTCTGCCTACCCAGCGGGAAAGTTTCACTGTTTCTCCATAGAAGCGGAAGGGACAAAACCTCATTCACCCCATACATTTCTTCCGTCTCTAGTTTCAAAATACTCGGGGGTGACACAAAAAGTGAGGGGTAAATGAGGTTTCTATGTGGTTTTCCAAAGGAATTTACATTTTCCCTACACCGTCGCCTGCTAAAAGATACAGGATTTCCAACATTTTTTGCTAAAAGGAAGATGGTTTCCAACACCCAAAGAACCACCTTCTCACTTTCCCGGTGGGTAAAAACGTTTTTGTTTCCTTTTTGTATGCACATGTTGTGTAAAATAAAAATTAACTAAAACGACAATTGAAGTGTATTTACTATTTGGCAAATCGGGCTGTATAAACAATAATTATTAATTATATGTAAAACTATCTTGGCATTATATATTTTTATGCCCGTTACTCGTAGAGTAAAAGGGTATATTGTATTCGTGCAAAAGTATGTAACAGGTAGAAGGAATATAAAGTATATATATTCTTGATCAGGATCACTAGCCGAGTCGATCTAGCCATGTCCGTTTGTCTGTCTGTCTGTCCGCATGAACGCTGAGATCTCGGAAACTACAAAAGCTAGAAGGTTGAGATTTCCCACACATATTCTTGGGCTTCCTACGCAGCGCAAGTTTATTTCAAAAAGGTGCCACGCCCTCTCTAACGCCCACAATCGCCCACTAACGATTTTAAAATGTGTCTGGCGCCCACACCTTTAAACATTTCCGAGAAGTATAAATGCAATCCATTCATTAAAAAGTTATTCGCAATCAAAAAAATGTTTTATATACATCTACCTCGCACTCCCTTTAGCTGAGTGACGGGTATTACATAGTCGGGACACCAACCCGACTATAGCGTTCTCTCTTGTTTTAACTTTGTTATGTGTCTATCCAAATATTTGAAAAATATTCAAGGCAAACCGTTACTGAAATGTACATATATTTATTTAATTTTAATAAAAATTATAAACAATGCATAGAATCATAGCGCAAAATGACGGTAGCAAGCGGTGTAAGTGGACAGAGGAAGCAACGAACCACCTCATTCATCAAAGCATAAGGATAGGTGATTTTGCTCCTCAGCTTACAGTATTTGATACCCTGATTGAAACTTAGTTACTCATTACTGTTCTAATAATAACTTCGGCAAACCGAAGTTTATATATCTTTGCATTTAAAATAAATACCTATAGTTTAATGCTTACTCGATAGGTGCTGTTCCAGGGAATCGAGATATATTATTGCCCATTTAAGATGTTGTTTTTAAATTGACAATAGCTTCAAAAAGTCAAAGCAAAGCAAATGTAAAACTATCTTGGCATTATATATTTTTATGCCCGTTACTCGTAGTGTAAAAGGGTATATTGTATTCGTTCAAAAGTATGCTAGAAGCTAGAAGGAAGCTCTCTATAAAGTATATATATTTTTGATCAGGATCACTAGCCGAGTCGATCTAGCCATGTCCGTCGGTCTGTCCGTCCTGATGAATGCTAAGATCTCGGAAACTACAAAAGCTAGAAAGTTGGGATTACCCAAACATATTCTTGGGCTTCCTACGCAGCGCAAGTTTGTTTCAGCCGAGGGCCATGTCCCCTCTAACGCCCACAATCACCTTAAACGATTTCAAAAGGTGTCTACCGCCCACACCTTTAAAGATTTCAAAAAAGTAAAAAGGCAGTTTTATTCTGTTTATCAATACCTATCGAAATGTAAAGGAAATTTTCCAAACCGGACCATTCGTTAAAAAGTTATGCGCGATCAAAGTTGTATATCTCCATCTCCCTCGCACTTCCTTTAGCTGAGTAACGGGTATCTGATAGTCGGGGCACCCGACTATTTGTTTTATTTTTGAATGTCAGGTGTTGGTCAGCTGTTTCGGTAAGCTGTGTCGCTTATCTGATCTAGTCAGCTGTTACGGTCAGCTGTTTTTGGCCCTTTTAATACACAATTTTTGAATTCAATTTTGAATGCGTTATTAGCAATAGGTCAACTGTCAGAGGAAGCTCAACAAGAAACAACGATTCGTAGGCCTTTCGATTGAAGTGAGTACTAGGCTTTAATCAAAAATGTGAAAAAATATTTTTGGCCAAATCTGTTTGGTTTATAAAAGAACCGCCCATATGGAATACATTTGATTATATTTGTCCTTGAGAATGGATTTCGAATCTGCGGCGTTCTCGCCTGCAGCCACAATACAATCGGAGCATATGTCATATGCTTCCTTTACAATTTTTAACTTTTGCTGGCGGATAAAGTTGGTGTGGATGCGCCCGGAAAGTTTATAATAACCTCAAAATATCACAGACAGTCATCCGTGGCAATAAATATATTTAGAGCGGATATTGCTTGGGATGCCAGTTTTGCATTTTAAACGTATGAATTATGAACACAAAAATAATTTTGGATATTAACTCCGGAGATAAGAATTAAAAACTTGAAAGCGGGGAATTCCTTGGAATTTAGGAACTAACTGAAAATCGTTGGGATATACGGCCACACGGGAATTTATTGTGGAATTTTGATGGAACTGTAACTTTACAGAGTTATTACAGAAATGTGAAATTGTGTTCTTAAAATTTAATTCTTAAATTTATTAAGAAAATAATGGTCACACTAACACACGGATAGGGAAAGATGTTAATTTAAAGGGTCTTACTTTTAAAAATTTACATTTTTTTAACTATTTGTTTTTACTGTTTAATGTGTCTAGAATGCACTATACAAATTTCAAATGGATCGGACTAATACTTTATAATGAGCTTTGTAAGTTCCTCTTTTGAGGTAATTTACTCTAAAGCATCGCAGATAAACCACGTTTTCAAAGTCCGTGTTCATCAGCATTTCTAAACGGCTTCACTGATCGTTTTCAAATTTGTCGCATATTTTTATGCATAACAAGAGAGAACGCTATAGTCGGGTTGGTGTCCCGACTATCTAATAATCGTAACTCAGCTAAAGGGAGTGCTAACGCTATACTCGGGTTGGTGTCCCGACTATCTAATAATCGTAACTCAGCTAAAGGGAGTGCGAGGGAGATAGATATATAAACAATTTTGAATGCGTATAACTTTTTAATGAATGGTCCGATTTGAAAAATGTCTTCTACATTTCGATAGGTATTAATAAACACTATAAAATTGCGTTTATATATTTTTGAAATCTTAAAAGATGTGGCCTCCAGACACATTTGAAAATCGTTTATGGTGATTGTAGGCGTTAGGGGGGGCGTGGCACCTCGATGAAACAAACTTGCGCTGCGTAGGAAGCCCAAGAATATGTGTGTGAAATCTCAACCTTCTAGCTTTTATAGTTTCCGAGATCCCAGCGTTCATACGGACGGACAGACGGACATGGCTAGATCGACTCGGCTAGTGATCCTGATCAAGAGTGTATATACTTTATAGGGTTGGAAACGCTTCCTTCTAGCTGTTACATACTTTTGCACGAATACAATATACCCTTTTACTCTACGAGTATCGGGTATAAATAAACCAGCCTCTTGGGAGGATTTATTTATTTTTGAACTAAAAATATTTTTTTTAAAGCGAAAAGTCGAATTTTTTAAACAAAAACAAGAAAGGAAGCTAGCTTCGGCCAGCCGAAGCTTATACACCCTTGAAGATCATTAATATTAACTTACCAAAACATTAAATTTAGATATACTTGTGTATATGTGGGGGAGAAGGGGGCTCAAATAGTAAAAGGTGTAAATTCCGCGCCTTAGGTTCCTTAGAACACCAGAGGGATTCATTACAAATTGGAGCTTTAAGCGCCATCAGTTGAAGAAATTACGAACCAATTTCCGTCGATGTGAAATTTGTGAAAATAGTCTCATTCTGTTCGGGACACTTTATTGGTCGCTCGCGAGATTTTTTGAAATATTTATTTTCTGAAGGGAATTTTCATGCCCAACGCGTTTCTCTTACTAAATATTTTGTTGGTCTTCAATCTTCGTGGTATTTAGCAAAACTTTAAACATTCTTTCTGAGGTGTAAAATAGGAGATGGTTCTATTTGATAACACATGGTCTTAATTTTATTTCTTACTAGCAGGGTGCCCGCAGCTTCGCTTGCGATGGATAACCCGAATATCCTAAGCTTTCACTTGCAATCTCGTTCCATTGCATAACTTTGGGGGACTTGAGTTTCTTAGCAACATTATTGGTGTACCAATTTTAAGCGTAAGATCGTGCAAAGACAATCCTGCTGGATTCTGCATATTAAGGATAATGCATAGCATCTTCTACCTCAGTAACAGTGTCAACTGATTTGTATGTAACTTCCTCACCGTTAAATGATTTTGAAAGATGATTATTTATTGAAGCAGCTGTGTCATTTCTTGAAGCTAATATTGCTCTTTCTGATAGACAGTCCAATGACTTGTGAACGATATTTGAAATATCTGGAAAAATATTTGATGTAAGTTCTTCCAAAGTGTTAACAACTGTACCTAAGCTTGATGAAATTATTATTTTTCCATCTCCTATTTTAAGTAAAGTTTGGGCAAAAACACCGGCCGTTCTATCACCTAGTAAGTGCACACGCATATTTTTCGTAAGAACCAATTTTTGAATTTTAGACCACAAAATGGAAGATTTTATGCAAGATTTTATTTCATCGGTCCTTGTTCCACGGGGTACAACTGGGAGCGTTTATCGAAAATCTCTAGCCAATAGAACAGTTATACCTCCCATTAATAAGTCATTGCCTCTTCTATCCTTTAAAATTTTATCGAGAGCTTCAAATCCCCCTTTATGAGCCATAGTACATTCATCTTAAACAATGAGTTTACAATTTTTAAGAACGAAAACAATGTTGGACTGTTTGGAAATGTAACAATAGGGTTTTTCCATATTTATTAAATCAAATGGAACCTTAAATGCAGAATGGGCTGTCCGTCCTCCGTTTAATAAATAAAAATGTTTAATTTTTAAACATTTATATTGTCCTAAACTATTCTTTGGCGAAAACACAGATTCGATTGGTTAAACGGTTTAGCGTCCAGAATTTGTGAAAGGAAAATTGACATTTTTTCCAATTGGAAGCGATTGGGGCCACTTGGGGAGCCCCAATAAATCTTAGCAAATCAGTTTAAAGTTATAAGAATGTAATAAAAATGCATATTAATATTGTTAACCAGTGGTTTTGGCTGTGCGTTGATTCCCAGTTTTCTTAGTGATAGCTTTATATATAGAGATGAATGAATTCCCTTGGTTGATCGAATACGTGTGTGTATTTCTGTGTGGGCTTTTGCATATGTATATTTCATTCTTTTGAGTGTATTTGTTTTTGAACATATTCAAGAAATTACTATTTGGTATTGGGTTTGCGAAAATATTTTGTGTAATGGTATTTCGAAGAAAAAAATTACAATCATAAAGCAGAGTCAGGGTGTGGAAAAGAGATGGAGATACATATATGCAAGCGTATGCTGGATATGACGGCTACTTTTTAATCGGGTATTAAAAATAGTAAAAAGTTAAAAATTGAAGCCGTCATATTTTTTAAACATTTATTATGCTTTTAACTATTTTTTAGCGAAAACACGGTATCGATTGGTTTAGCGTACAGGATTTCATTTTCTAATTGAATGAGTTTTAATAACTATAAACTAAAGTCTACAGAAATTAAAACCGTATTAAAGCTCAATTTATATTTTTAAGGAAGCGCAGGGAGAGGGAGGGAGACGGAATCATTTGTTGACAATTTGTATGAAAATGCAGAGAGAGATAGCAATATGCAGGCAGCAAACGTATGATGCTTATGGAAACACTTGAATTCGATAATAGGTCGACTTTTTGCTTAGTTTCTCTGTTTAAAAGAAAGCAAGAGCTTTGGTGAAACCATCAAATGAATCGTTAAAACCTAAGGAAAAACTTTATCGAAGGAATTTTTGATACTCAGTTTGGAAGTGCAATTTTTCGACGTTTGAAGATATTTTTGGCTAAATTGTAATTTTAGAACGGGTCTTAAAAATAGTAAAAAGCCTTAAATCTAAGCGGTCAAATTTTTTAAACATTTATAATGTCTTAAACTATTTTTGGGCGAAAACAATGATTCGATTGGTTAAACGGTTTAGCGTCCAGAATTTTTGAAAGGAAAATTTACCTTTTTGTCCATTTGGAAGGGATTGGGGCCACTTGGGGAGACCCAATAAATCTTAGCAAATCAGTTTAAAGTTATTAGAATGTAATAAATATGCATATTAATATTGTTAACCAGTGGTTTTGGCTGTGCGTTGATTCCCAGTTTTCTTAGTGATAGCTTTATATAGAGATGACTTCTGCAGGTTGGTGGAACTATTGGTCATAGTCGCAGTATTGGTTGCGCTCATGGTCGAATCTGTAAGCCAGAGCTCGATGAGCCAGATTGCAGTCAAACTGAGCAAAAGTTTGACAACTCAACATTTTTAAGGAATAGTGGAATTGTAGAAATCAGGGAAGAAAAATAATAAACTTACAAAAATATGGACCTCGCCGTCAAAGAGCTATTACCGCATTTTTAATAGCAATGAAAGGTTAGAAAAAATCCACAACAAGTGTACTCCATTTTAGATCAAAGGATTAGTGTGCAAAGAGTTCAATAAACAGAAAAAAAAAACAGTCTAAAATTAAGAAAAATGTTCTTAAATTAAGAACGTTTGTTCATAGGAATGAGTCAATACCGATTGTTTTTAACTTTAGACACTATGTTCTTAAATTAAGAAAAATGTGTGTCTGAATTTAAGAAAACTACTTTGCCGAAAAGCACGATTTACATGCAAATTTCCGAAGATGCGGAATATAATCATTAATGTCTTGCTAATCGTATTGCCGTAGGGTTTGGACCGATCTTATTGATACATACCTAAGTATACCCTTGCAGAGGGTATTATGATTTCAGTCAGAAGTTTGCAACGCAGTGAAGGAGACGTTTCCGACCCCATAAAGTATATATATTCTTGATCAGCATCACTAGGCGAGTCGATCTAGCCATGTCCGTCTGTCAGTCCGTCTGTCCGTCCGTCCTTCTGTCCGTCTGTCCGTCCGTTTCTACGCAAACTAGTCTCTCAGTTTTGAAGCTATCGGGATGAAACTTTCACAAAAGTCTTATTTCTATTGCAGGGATCGGACAACTATATCTTATAGCTCCCATAGGAAGGATCGAAAAAAAAACGGAAAAAAATTATAGCTCCGATGTTTTTTGAAATATTACCTTCTACTCTTGGAAGTATTTTTCTTTTTAAATTTCCGAATTTCGAATTTTTTTTTTTTAAATCGGATAACTATATCATATAGCTGCCATAGAAACGATCGGAAAATAAATATGACATTAATAGGAAACAAATTATATCTTCGTTGGTTTTTATACCCTTGCAGAGGGTATTATGATTTCAGTCAAAAGTTTGCAACGCAGTGAAGGAGACGTTTCCGACCCCATAAAGTATATATATTCTTGATCAGCATCACTAGACGAGTCGATCTAGCCATGTCCGTCTGTCCGCCTGTATGAACGCTGAGATCTCGGAAACTATAAAAGCTAGAGGATTGGTATTTGGCATGAAGATTCTTGGAGTTCCTACGCAGCGCAAGTTTGTTTCAAGAAGGTGCCACGCCCCCTCTATCGCCCACAATCGCTTATATACGATTTTAAAAATTTAAATATTTCGGAAAAGTAAAAATGCAGAAATTTTTCAAATCGGACCATTCGTTAAAAAGTTATGCGTGATCAAAGTTTCTATCTCCATCTCCCTCGCACTCCTTTACCTGAGTAACGGGTATCTTATAGTCGGGGCACCCGACTATAACGTTCTCTCTTGTTTTTTAGGTAATTTTATCAGCTTTAGTAGCTAACTAACTAACTAACTAAAAGTATAATAAAAAATTATAGCATTTTGAAGTATTTTTTTTTACATTAAAATCGCAGATAACCTCAAAATTTTTTGTCAATATTATCTGGGTTTTCTTTATTTTGGGCATTGTTAAAGTTTTCGTTTTCAATTATTTATTTAGCATTTCAATTTTGTGCTTTTTTAGCGGTTCTACTTTTCGCCACAATTTTCTTCACATTGCCAGTATGACCAGCTCGTAACAAATCAAATTTCTTTCCTTTTCATGGCGAATCAAAATACCGAAAATAATACATATTTTTCTTAAATTAAATACCAAATAATAATACATCTTTTTCTTAAATGAAATACCAAATCCTTACATCCTCCCTCCCCGTGAATCGTCCTAGGATTCACCACTTAACTGAAGTTTAATTAACTTGGATGTTGGTCGACGTAGCACGCTATCTTCAGTTTTGACGTCAGCATAACGAACTTGTTGATCCTTCCCGACAAGCACATTTATGTCTCTTCCTTTTCTCCAAGTACTTCTCGGTGCAGTGGCGTCCATTACAAGTACTAAGTCGTCAACTTGAAATGGAGTTGTCTTCTGATGCCATTTAGTTCTACACATAAGTTGATGGAGATACTCGACTATCCATCTCTTCCATAAGCGATCCTTAAGGGCTTGAGCGATCCTCCATTGCTTCCTTAGGCAAATACCTTCATCCGGTGGGTGTGGGGTTTGCGTTGAATTTGTGCATCCCATTAGAAAGTGGTTCGGTGTCAAAAGCTCTTCTGCCTCATGTGTTAAGGGTATTTCAATTAAAGGTCGCGCATTCAGAATGTTTTCCGCATCTATCAAAACTGACTGTAGGGTCTCCAAGTTTTCTTTAACAATCCCTTTATGATTCGAATTAACCTTTCCCAACATCCACCGGCGTTACAAATGGTTTAAACTTTCTTGCTCTCGAAAAAATCCACTGCAGTACGGTTATGGAATCACTCCAAAACATGATGTCTTGTATAGGTAGCTTAAGATGTTCATGTATGAGGCGATTTAATCGAACCCCAAGAATGGCAGCTTGCAGTTCCAATCTAGGAATAGAAAGGAGTTTCTTCGGAGCTAAACGCGTCTTCCCCATTACAAAGGCAACATCATCTTTGGTTGGACTAAGAACACGTAAATAGGCAACAGCTGCGAAGGCGGCCTGGCTTGCGTCGACAAAGATATGTATTTCCAATTTTTCATAACAACTTAAGTTGGGATAGTATATTCGCGTAATTTTGAAATGGTGCATATGACACAATTCTGTTAGCCAGTTGTTCCAATTTTGATGTAACTCTGTTGGTATAGCCTCATCCCAAGTTGTACCATAGCTCCACGTATTCTGTACAAGAATTTTGGCAGATATATGAAAATCCGCAATCAAGCCAAATGGGTCAAATATTGCCATCACTATGCCTAGTAGCTCTCTCTTAGTTGGAACTCGATCTCCATCCAATACTTCTTTCGGTATTCGATGAAACTTGGTTTCGAATTGAAAGACATCCTGCTGCGTTTTCCAATATATGCCCAAGACCTTTTCACTGCTCAATTGGTTCTGTAGATAACTTGACTGCTTTTGAATGTTTTTACCATTCATAACGCTCTGCAATGTAGCGGAATTTGAACAAAAATTTCGTAGTTCGAAACCTCCATAGCCATGAACCTCCACAATCTGTTTACAGATTTCGATGCCTTCCTCCTCTGAAGTAAAACTTATGACAAGATCATCCACGTAATGATGTTCAGTAATAACATCTGCTGCCTTTGGAAATTGTTCTCTGAACTCTTCAGCATTGCGATTCTTGACATAATCGGCGCAAAATGGTGAGCATATGGCGCCAAATATTAAGGAAGTCATAGCATAATGTCGAATTGGCTGAGTTGAGTCTCCATCTCTCCATAAAAAGCGTTGTGCGTGTTAATCAATTTCGTGCACCTTTATTTGGGAAAACATTTCCCGTAAATCTGCCGTCACACCGATTTTGTTTTGTCTGAACTGCATAAGAATGGCCACCAAACCCTTTAAGTTGTCAGGTCCTTTAAGTAACGCTTTGTTAAGTGACATACCTTCGGCCTCAGCTGCAGCGTCGAAGACAATTCGCATTTTATCTGGTTTTTGTACTGTTTGTACCGCGAAATGGGGTATGTACCATACAGGATTGGAAGAGTCACTAATTTCAGAGGTACTAAGTTCTCGAGCGAAGTCCTTTGAGAGATATTTGGCCATTTCCGTTTTGTATTTTTTAGCAAACTCTGAGTTAGCGTTCATTTTCCTCTCGATCCCATGTAACCTTTTTTCCGCCATCTTGTAACTATTAGTCATAATTACGTTTTCCTTCCATGGTAATCCTATTTCAAAACACTTTCCCAATCGAATTGTTTTTTTCGGTCAACAGCTTCTTTGCTCTGATATCATCAATGGATTCTATTGGGGCAAATTATTCAATCCAAAATTTTCAGATTCCACGAACTCGGTAACTACATCCTGCCATCTGGTCTTAGTTTCCACGAAATGTACGTGAAATGTCTCTGCACTGCTGTCTCTTGACATTTGCTGGCCTGGGCCATAAGCTAACCATCCCAGCTTTGTGTTAATTGCTACTGGCTGTGTAGTTTCCTTTTCCACGATATTTTGCGGCAAACCTAAGAGGGCGTTATCGAGCCCGATTAGCAAAACTGGCTTGATGTGGGTATAATCAAGGCTTGGTAGGTTGGTGAGGTGTTCATATTGATACCTTGAAAAAGACTGTACTGGTAAATCTAGGTTCTTTATAGTTTGTACGCCTTTTAGGTCGTAGTGCACTTCAGCGTGTACACCGGCTATTTCAAGTCTTACTCTTTTTGACATTTCAACACTCTTTTTGTTATCGTACCACTGTAGGGTTAATGGAAATTGTTTACCTTTTAAGCCCAATTGCTCTGCGATAACTTCCTCCAACAAGGTTACTGCACTTCCGTCGTCAAACATGGCGAATGTTTCCATTTTTTCATTTGGTCCATACAAATTAACTGGGATGATTTTAAATAGGTATGGAAGTGCGTCTGCAGAGTTTGGATAGCAATTGAGTAAGGGCCTCGAATCCATGGGTAGAGGAAGCTCCGAATGTGTAGAGTTGTGCAGACTAACATGATGTGAATGATGGCAGCCTTGAATTCCGCAAGTTCGCTTGTTTCTGCAAATCTGCATGTTATGCCTATATTTAAGGCATGCGAAGCACAAACGTTTCTCTTTCACAATGTCCCATCGCGATTTGACATCAGTTTGATCATTCCAAATTTTGCATGAGTCCAAATTATGTTCTTCTTTGCACAAAATGCAGCCTGAGACTGTGTGTGTGTTCGCGATGAACACTGGCTTCGAGTTGCGTGTAAGTAATTGTCTTCCTGAAGTGTCCACCACTCCTGGTAATCGACCAACAATCCTTGCAGTAGAGTTCAACCAATAGGAAAAATCGGTGTTAGAGGGAGACACGGCTTTACTCTCTGCGCTTTTGAGCCATTCCATCTGTAAATGAGTTGGCAGTTTTGTTAGAAGTTCTTCTAATAGGATTGGGTTATGTAAGTGCTCGTTGTGATTGGACGCTGATAAAAAGTTAACCACTCCACGAACATTCGTTGAGAAAGTTACAATCTGTTTAGGCTTGTTATATGGCACCTTTGGGAATTCTCCAATTCTTGTTAGTTGAGTGCGAATTAGTAATTCCGGCCGACCGAATCTGAATTCCAGCTCTTCCATGACATTTTGTCACTATATACTACTATATAAGTAGGGATGCCACTGCTTTTTTGGCTTCCCCAACCAAGCATTTTCGTAAACGCATCAGATTCTGCAAGTTATTGTACTGAAAAAGAGTTGTTGAGTCATCAAAACTTCTTTTAAACAGCGGCCACTCCTCAGTATTTCCAGAAAACTTGGGTATATCATGAAGGACTGCGGTGGATCCCTGAGGATTTTGAATATTCGCATACAAAGGTTGATCATGGTATCTGGTGTCAGCATTGTTTTCATCACCCGTTCTGTGTTTACTTTCATCGCATTTCTCATCGCGTACATATTCAAACTGCCTCAATTGTCGATCAGATAGAGATTTAATTTCAAGTTGATTACTTTGTATTCCTAAATGTGCATTTTTAATATCATGTTTAATACTTTGCATGTCTGTTCGGAGCGCTGCTAGCATGGCCACAATTTCTGAGTTGTCGCTCTTACCTCTCTTCTGTTGTGCGATATCATACATACTCTGATGTACAATTTTGTTATTTATATCCTCTCCCATATCTTGATGTGTACTTTCGAGTATAGTCTCGTCCAAATTTTCCTGTTCAGATTCAGCAGAATCTTTATCGGAGAACTCATCTTTTGGCTTCTTAAATTATATTTTCTCATTTAGCGGATTACGACCCTTTAGCGACACTTTGGCGGTGTTTTTTTATTTGCCCTGGCGGCTAGCTATGCACCTGTTCATAGCCGTCTTTAGTCACCAAAATACGATCTCCGCTTCCTGAGACAATTTTCGAACGGACTTGCAAAGTTGTGATTGAGTACGGTAAATTTGGTGCACCAACACTAATGCGGAACGGGTTCTGTGTCTAC
>JBAMCF010000838.1:0-12691 GCA_037075285.1 Drosophila lutescens | reverse complement strand
CAGCGGTCGGCACACACATACAATAACGTTTTGTTTAATATTTGTATGAGTAAATTGCACGCCCAGTCGGAAGTTTTGGAGTGGTCGGCGTTTCGGAATGCTTCCGGAACGCATCTTTGTCCACAGAAAAAATGCGATACAATGTTGGACAGCATCCAGAATGCATGCTAGATGCATTCCCAAGTCATCACTCCCCTATAGCTTTTTTAGAAGGCAAAACGGGAGCGATCCGTGCAATCGTAGCTTCTCGTACGTCGCAGCCGAACCCTTGCCGAAACCCGAACGCTGGCCGATCGTTCGTTTTTTTTTTCAATCGGTGCAATCATAGCTTCCATCGGAATGCATCCGGAATGCATCCATTGGCATGGAAAATATGAAATGATAATCTTAAACGGTGGTCTTGAAAAACAAATGAAAAGAACAAAAGAGACATTGCAAGAACGCGCGCGGTTTTTTCGTTTCTTATGCATTTCTTCTCACTTGCTTTTTGGAATCTGACCAGTTAAGTGTTATTGATTTTTCGGTTAAACAATTTTAATCGTTTTATTTGTTTATAGTTCTTTAAATCAAACATTTGTGCTTTTCTGTGCCAAGTAAGTATAGTGCGGTGATAAGTGGAAATAAAAAATAATAACTCTACAAAAAAATATACCTCTAAAGAGGTAAAATAACTAACTAAATAAAAGTGTATTTATTTTTGTAAACAAACAAAATCAATTGTGTGTGTGTGTCTAATAAACAAAGCGGTTAAAATAATTCTTATTCGGCCACTGCATCGCGTTGTTTACGGTTTTTGCCTATGCACAGTGTTTGTACATACAGTGAACCCAACAGTGAACGGACACCCATTTTTTTCTTATAATAATACTGCCCTAAAATCATACAAAAAAAGTGAAACACAAATTTTTGGATCTTTTTTAATATTTAGTGTTATCCATTAATAGCCTCCATATTTAAAACACAACTCACAACAATCATAAAAATAAAATAAACAATCAATTAAAATCAGTTATGAGTTGTGTTTTAAATATGCAGGCTTTTTGTTTTTGTTAAAATATTTAGAGCTGTCAGTGGAAGCTTAAAATAAAGCAGTTTTATGATAGAAAAAAATGGGTGTCCGTTCACTGTTGGGTTCACTGTACCTGCTGTGTGCCGAATAAGAATTGTTCACAACATTATACTAACTAATTATTGTTTTTATTTTTTGCATGACCTCTTGGACGGATTTTTGACAACGGAAGAACAACAACATCAAAACCTGTAAGTATTAAATTTAATTGTAATTTCTGTGTAACAAAAGTGCCGTTTTGTTTTCATTTCTTGGTTTCATGTGTTCCCTTTTTGTTTTCGTTTCTGTTAAGGTGGACCTATATAAGCTTCGGCTGGCCGAAGGTAGCTTCCTTTCTTGTTTTATTTAACTCTAATTTTAAAACGTGCGTATTTTTTTTTCAGATTTCGATGTTTAAAGCCTATATTGGGGACTCGCTTTCCAAAAACCTCAGCCGCATTATCAGCCCAGAGCTGATAATGCAGATGAATTATGCGGGCTGTAGACAAAAGGAAGGGTTCTCCACATTTGCTGCGTTGAACGCAGTAATGTACGGTAAGTGTTAATCATTATTGATGTTAATTTTGCGATTTCGTCTAACAACATTTTAAAACGCTATATTTTGCAGAATCTCAAAAGAGGGAAGGCTATAGGCATGAAGATTTTATAAAGGATATTCGAGCCGCCTTTACCCGACAAAAAAACCGGGTCTATAAGGACGCTAGCAAAAGAAAGGCGACGACGAGCAAAGACAAAGGACCGGACAAGGACAACGATTTGGACATCGATATTGAGGATGATGGGGAAGACGTGGTAACTTAAATTAGTTTAATATGTGTGAAAAGAAAAACAATGAAATAATAAAAAGTGAAGTTAATAAAAAACGTATTTTTAAATCGAGTAGAAATAATTTTTTTCAGAAGCACTCTAAAAGATGCGTTCCAGAACGCATTTTTTTGAACGCAACCAAAAGCACCATTAAAGATGCGTTCCAGTACGCATTTTTTGAACGCAACCAGAAGCACTCCAAAAGATGCGATCCGGAACGCATCTTTTGGAACGCATCCACAAGCATTCCAAAAAATGCGTTCTGGATCGCATCTTTTGGAAGGGAAAAATGGAAACCAATCCCGAGCGTTTCCGAAGTTTCCAGCCAAGCTCGATGCGTGAAAAGGGAGCGCTCCAGGAGGGCTCCAGGAGCGATGAATCGGAATGCATCTTTTTTGTCCCGCTTTGCTGTAAAAAGGAAGTGAGAAGTGCATCGATTCGGCATGCATGCATCGGTGCTTCGGATGCTATCCATCATCCCTTCTGGATGCGTTCCACTTCCGACTGGGACTGGGCAGATCATCAGAGTGTGTGTGCAGACCGCTGTTCTACAGTATACGTGAGCGAGCAGCGGCTGGGCAGAACAAAACCCTATGCTCACTTAATAGGGCGCTGCCGACCGCTGGTTTAAAATATATTTCAAAACACTTTAAAAGGCGTTTTTTGTTTTAAAGGTATTTCAATACACTTTCAAAAACTTGTTGCTTGTTTATGTTCCCTTGCAGTTAAAATAAATACTTATAGTCAGTGTTGTCGCTCTATCGGTGTTGCTCCAGGGATTCCAGATATATTAGTGCCTATTTATAGTTTTGTTTTTAACTTAAATACTCCAAAGAAATTCAGAATGCTTCATTGGCATTTGGCCTCGCACTCACCCCACGGATCTTATCAACTAGACCATCTACCACACCCGTGACATCTTGTTGCCTCTCCAAAAATATTTGTGTGTCACGGATTTACATTGCCGTAATTGATTTAATTTAAGCTGTGGACCGCGTTCGACTCGATTGCAGATTCATCAGCGCCGAGAATGCATACTGATAAGTCAAATCAAACAGAGTATGTTTGGTGTTCTGCTGAAAAGGGAAAGGGAGACCAAAAACACGGACTCGATGTGTTGTTGCGATTGATAAATGCGAGCTTGTTTTTAAAGGTTTTTTTTCAGATGACCAAACGAGAGACATCAATGAGTAAACAAGAGCAACAGCGGGTAATAAAGTTGATTGCAGCAGTGGCAAATTGAATATTTGCATACGTGTATGTGCGTGTGCTGCGACTGTATTTGTTCGCATTGTTAAATGTCCGCATCACCAGAGCAGCAAAATGGGATGAGATGATAAAACCCAAGTGGAGAGTGGAGAGAACGAGTGGCTACCATTGTTAACTTTAGTGAGCGGGAGCCACCCTTTCTCTCTTTACCCCTCCCCCGCCCACGTACCACAGCTTGCTACCAAAAATCCAACCCTTGCTCTCTGAGTCGCTCTCCCCACTAAGCTGTTGCTTCAGCTTCAATTCCACCTACAATTGTTGCTCTGCGGATGCTGCTCTCTGCTGCGTCTGATGCCAATCCTGGGTTGTTCTAGCTGTTCTTTATTTATCCCGTTTGTGGCAAATTCCGCTCACAAACCACTTTCTGCTATCACTCTTTGGATTACTCACTCGCCACAGAACGGCGATAACGTGCCACTGCCACAAACGGTCCCGCAGCGGCGATAAGTGCTCTCCTCTGTGAAAATATGTAGCACTGTCATACAAAATTCGACCCAGCTGCCATGAAGTAGTCTAAGTTGTTCAAAAGATAAAAGTTACATACATATGTACATACACACATATGTTTTGACAATGTTTATGTATTTGAGTTAACATTTCAGTTCACAGAAACCGCTCTGCGCCAAATGCGGGCTAAATTCATACTGTGGCCCCTGACCACTTTTGACCTATCGAATCAAAGAAAATAACAATTTTAAAAAGCTATCAAATTCAGGGCGAGTATTTTTTTGGAGTTCATTGCCTATTCCTGTGTTGGCAGCCGCTTTCTGAAAATCGAATGGAAATCAAATTAGCTTTTAATTTTTTGCATTTAAAAATTCGGGTAACGAAATGTTGATGCTGCACAGTGTAATTAAGCATCGGATTGGCAGCAAGTCCTCGTCTATTCTCCGATTGTTTACATCAGCGGAGGCGGAACAACAACAACATCCTCTGCTGCGCTCTCTTGGCGCGGTGGAAAAGCGAGAGATGCTGCTCTCCGCTCTCTGGCTGGCCGGCGCTCTCGTGCTGCTGCGCCGCCAATTTGAATGGCAAGAAAATTAAGTTCGTTCGCTTTGCAGTTGTGAAAATCGACGAGGAGAGCAGCGGCGCACTCTCCGCAAGGAAGCTGCCAACGAACGGCCAAGTGAGAGAGTGAAAAGTGGCAAGTGGCAAGTGGAAGTACCAAAATGTGACAGGGCCACTAGTGCCAATAGCAAGTTAGCTGCCCGTCGAGCAGCAGTTTTTCGCCCAAATTTGCTTTTCGGTTTGATTGTTTGATTGTTGTTGTCTCTCTCCGTCCGACCGCTTAAGTAGTGTGTATACACGCATTCACACACTGAAAACTGGACCGGGAGAGTGTGTGAGTGTGGTTAATTTTGCCGTGTTGCCGAACATCTGTATCTGTATCTGTGGCAGCCAATAGTTGTGGCAAGGCCCTCGAGCTACTCGCAACACAAAACACAACAACAGCAGCATCCCCAATAAGTGGCAGCAACTGCGACGCAACGGCAGCCGCGTTTGTTGTTAATTGAAATAAATTGAAATAAATTCCCCGACTTTGCTGCTCATATTGTTAATAAAGAGCAGCCGGAGCGACGCAACGTCGCAACAGTGGAATCAGCGGCAGTAAACAAAACAGTGAGCAAATGTGGTTTTAGTTCCATGCCAGGCGTCCGATGCCTTTGTGTGAAAGCGAGCGAAAAACTATGAAAATCTAAGGCATTCCGTGCGAAATAAGTGAAGATCTCAATGTTGGTATCATAGCCACTGCGTGGCAGTAACCAAAGAGCACAGGCGTTTATTTATAGCCGCCAGTGTGTTCCCATTAGTGAGTGTCTGCACTGCATCCCAATTGCAAACATGTGAGCAATTAGCGAAAGTCGAAACGGAAGGGAGCAAGAGTTCCAGGTCCTACCAATTTCCGGAGGAAAAGGACAAACTTCCTCTTTCAGTTCGCACATAGATTCAAAATAGCTGTCAAATTCCTCAAACGGCCCGTATAATATGCAACTACATATGTACATATATACTTTCTCGTCGAGTCAGATTCTCAGAACACCATTGTTTACGCTATTCGATTATTGTTTAGCTAACAGCCACTTATGCGAACTTCCACTTGTATACAAGCGAAATACATAAATTAATTGGCGGGAGTGGTCGGCCACAAGCAGATTTCCCCTGCCAACAGCCAGGCCGTAATCAATTTCATATTTATTTTGTCGTCTCTATTGTCTCAGTCTCAATGGGCTCCTTCTCCCAAAAATCAGTTTTATTTAATTGTGCATATGAGATTTCAAAAACAAATACCATCCCTACCTGCCGGGGTCATTGCACCCAAGGTGAGTGGGTGCGTGAGCAAACACCTCGCCCCCTAAACAGCCACCCAAGAAAGCGCCGCAAAGTATGCAACGGTCATTGCGACCATCAGCATTAGCCAATATTAACGATTTTCTCACTTCATTTTCCGGCTTACTTCGCAGCGCAGCATCCAGCAAAACAGGACATGCGCAGTGGCCTCTTTGGTAGTTGCAGTTTGGCCAACAGCGACTAAAAGAGCAAAGAGCGAACGACCATGGCCTTCTCCCGCCACAACATCGAGAAGCGCCGACTCATCGAGCTAGTGCGCCTGAACCCCATCCTCTGGGATTGCCGCCTTCCCCACTACAAGCGCTCTGACAAGCGCAAAGCCATCAAGTGGAACGAGTTGGGGCGGCTCTTCAACGTCAACGGGGAGCGGGTGCAGCGCACCTTTACTTCGCTTCGTGAGATCTTCCGTCGCGAGCTGAACCACGAGAAGATGCTGGGCAGCACGCGCTTCAAGTCTAAGTGGGAATACTACGACGCCATGGCCTTCCTCAAGGAGGTCATTCGGGAGCGCAAGTAAGATTTGTCGACCGTTTTTAAGCTTTTACTAAGCCTAAGTTATATTTCGATTAAAAGTTCTAGAGAAAGAATTCAATTAGAATTGCACTTTCCTGGCTAAAAAATATCTCCATTGATTCAAGAAATTCGCCATTTATCCAATGGCGTTAAATAATTTAATTAAATAATTTTCTCGAATTCATGGTAAGCTTTTCCTAAAACTCATTACCAATTTTTATTAACTTTACCCCAAAAAACCATACAATTAAGGAAATAAACAGTAATTCTAGGGGTTCCTACGCCGCGCAAGTTAGTTTCAACGAGGTGCCGCGCCCCCTCTATCGCCCACAAACCGCAAAAAGCTCTGGCGCCCACAGTTTTGTGTATTTCTTGACATACATAGATGTGGATGTGGATGTTTTCAAAGGACCCTCGCAGGGGCGGACTTGGACAATTCGCCGCCCTAGGCAGTTTTGATTTTGCCGCCCTAGACTGCAGAATAATTTTCATTTTTTATCATTATACCCTTGCAGAGGGTATTATAATTTCAGTCAGATATTGTAACGCAGTGAAGGAGACGTTTCCGACCACATAAAGTATATATATTCTTGATCAGCACCAATAGCCGAGTCCATCTAGCCATGTCCGTCTGTCCGTTTCTATGCGAACTACTCTCTCAGTTTTAAAGCTATCGCAATGAAACTTTCCCAAAAGTCTTCGTTCTATTGCAGGTAGTACATATGTCGGAGCGAGCCGGATCGGACCACTATATCTTAAGGCTCCCATACGAATAATCAAACAAATATAAGAAAATTCATTGTAACTTTGCAGGAAGTAGGCGTTTTGATTTCTGACAACTTAAAAAGGTATTTCTTTTATCTGCAAGGGTATATAAGCTTCGGCTGGCCGAAGCTAGCTTCCTTTCTCGTTTTGTTATTGAACTTGTGTTATACGGTTGCATGCATTTCCACATTAGGAGTTGTAACAGCCGAGTAAAACACACACAATTTCAGTTGTTTAATCTTTAATTACTCAGTCGCTGACTGCACGCAACATACGACGCGATCCACCTCGCGTCGAGGTCAGTTTACGAATCCCGTGGTAGATTCGAGTCCCGCTCAGCTTACGCAGGTTCCCACATCTCTCCATTTTTTTTCAGACGCAGTCTGAGTCCTCCTTGTGGCATCTGGGAGGTGGGCTCCCCACCACTTGGTTCAGTTGGGGATGATTCATCAGTCCTTTCCGGGGATTGGTCCTGCTCTGGCTGACCGCAGCAGCGGATTCGACTTTCTTAAGGTGACTTACGTTCCTGGTATACGACTTTCCATTTCCTGTTACCTGGGCTACATTCCCGTCTCTGCTGGTAACCTCGTAGACAGTTGGATCGAAAGTTGGTGTTAGCTTGTGGGGAAAAATAACATTTTTAATTAGAACCTTGTCACCTACAGCTAATCCGATATCTCCCGCCCTTCTAGCTGCATCTGCTATCTTCTTTCCCTTTTCTTTCTGGCACATGTCCCTATCTCTTTCCTCCGAGTCCACCACCTGATCTGAGATGTCCTCAATTCCGGGAATTTTATCCCTTATTGTTCGATTGTACATCAGCTGTGTTGGAGTTGCACCCGTTGTACTATGCGGTGTTACGTTATACATTAAAACGAACTTTTGCAGCTCTTTCTTGTTGTTGCTTTTGCTAGCATATGCGATTTTGAGACGTTTGACCAGCGATTTGTTCATATTCTCCACTTCGCCGTTCGCTTGCGGCCAATATGGAGGAGTTGTAAGTAACTCAATCCCGTTTGTTGTACAAAATTCTTTGAATTCTGTGCTTATGAATTGGCGTCCGTTGTCAGCTGTCAGTGTTTGCGGAAAACCTAGCCTTGCGAAAATTTCCTCCATCTCGGTTATTATGGCCTTTGACGTGATGCTCCTCGTTATTTTGTACTCCATATATCGGGAGAAATAATCGATTAGGACTAAAATATATTCTCCGTTTGGTAGCGGCCCTAACAGATCGGTTGCCAAACACTTCCATGGGCCGTTTGGAAATGAGTGTCTTTTCATTGGGGCCGGGCGTACCGGAGCAGACACCAAAATGCAGCTACGACAGGTTTTTACAAATTCTTCCGCTTCTCTATCCATTCTTGGCCACCATACCTTTGAGCGGAGTCGTCGCTTCATTGCACTCTCGCCAGGATGACCCTCATGTGCTAGGTCCAACACTTTCCTTCTAAGATCTTTCGGGATCACTAGCTTTGTTCCTCTTAGTAGCAGATTACCGAGGGCCGACACTTCAAATCGAAATGGATAGAATGGACTCGATGTTGCTATCTTCCATGAATCCTCCTTTAGGCACGTCATCGCATCTATTATTTCCTCATCTTGAGTACTACTATCGGCTATCTTTGAGATTGATAACGAAACTGGAATTGAATTTGAGACAATATGAAATATGTTTTTCTCTCCCTGCCAATCGAATGAGTTCGCCTCCGTTTCCTCAGACAGTCTTGACAATGAGTCGGCGATATTTTCTTTTCCTGGCTTATACACCACTCGGAAACGGTACGATTGTAGACGTAGAAGCCACCTTTCGATGCGGGCTGGAGGTCAGGAGGTGGGCTTAAATATGGCCTCAAGAGTCTTGTGGTCCGTTACTAAGTCAAATTCAAGACCGATTAAATAAAAATAAAACTTTTCTACTGCCCAGACTAATGCAAGACTTTCCTTCTCTGTTTGGGAGTATCTTTTCTCTACATCTGATAAACTCTTTCTGGCGAACGAGATGATACGGGGAGTTTTATCTTTGTCTAGTTGCACCAAAACCGCCCCTAATGCTACTGGACTAGCGTCCGCAATCAATCTTGTCCGATCTGTTAACGTAAAATATGATAACATGGGAGCTATCGAAACCTTCTCCTTTAACTGTTTAAAAGCTAACTTCTGTACCTCGCCCCATATGAATTTCTCGTTCAATTTGAGCAATCCTCTCAATGGCTCTGTGGTATCCGCCAAATCTGGTATAAATTTTCCAACATACGTAACCAAACCTAAAAAACTTCGGACCTCTTCCTTATTTTTCGGTTCCCTAAAATTTTGTATTACCTTAATTTTATCTGGATCCGCCTCAATACCTTTGTCCGAGAGAATATGTCCAAGAAATTTCAGCTTTGTGGTTCGCCAAACACACTTCTCCTCGTTAAGAAACACATTATGTTCCCGAAAAACATCTTTTACTTTGTTCAGCGCCATGTCGTGCTCGTCGAGGGTGTTGCCAAAAACTATCACGTCGTCAATATAGTTCAGGGCATTTCGGCATTGTGCCAGCAGTTCCTCCATCAGCCTCTGAAAAATCTCCGGAGCCGAATTCACTCCAAATAGCAACCTTTTATACCTGAACAGCCCATGATGCGTAATGAATGTCGTTATCTCCCGGCTTGTATCGTCAAGTTCAAGCTGATGATAAGCGTTCTTCAGATCGAGCCGCGAAAGTACCTTGCGCCCTTCAGCTTTGTCATCAATGAGTCGAAAGTAGGAAGTGGATAATTTTCCCTCTTTATGGCCTTGTTTGCCCTGCGCATGTCCAAGCACATACGAATGTCTCCACCTTCTTTGAATGCGATGACAATTGGCGATATCCATGAGCTCGGACCAGTCACCGGTTCTATAATATCAAATTTTAGGGCTTCATCCAGTTTTGTGTTTACCTTGTGCTCCAACGCCGTAGGGACCCACCTCATGGGCTGCTTGACAGGCACCACCGTTGGATCGATCGAAAGCCTTATTTGGACATCTTTCCATTTCGGAAACGCACCAACCTGCTCAACTCGATTTATGTTTAAACCTAGTCTTAAAACATTGAGTTGTATCGCCGTATCACATCCTAGTAATGATTGTCTACTGTTTTCTATGACGTAAAACGTAGCAATCACCTCCGGGTCACTCTTTACGCTTATTGGAGCCTCAAATACCTTTAATATTTTAAGAGGTTTATCCGAAGCATAAGAACGGAACTAGTTCGATGATGTAGTGCGCATGTTGAAAATGGTTGCTTGGTCGTCGACAAGCTTCTGCCAATCTGCTTGACTGCATAGATTGTGTTTGGAACCTGAGTCAATAACCATCTTCATCGTCTTGCCTCCGACTTTGCATGGAATAATCTCTTCACTATCCTTTTTGGCGGCTACTCGAAAACAATCAGTATTCACTGATTTTCCGCCTTTGTACCCAGCATCACAATTAACCAGCCTGATGTGAGTGTCCGTACGCCGTGAGCGTTTCGCCCATGGCTCGTCCGCGTCGTGGTTGGCCGCTCTTATCCTGGTCTTGCATTTCCGTGCGAAGTGTCCAATTTTGGAGCATTTCCTGCACGTGGCGCTTCTTGCCAGGCAATCTGGGCTGTTCTCCCGGTGTCCCTTTCTTCCGCATCGACCACAGTCTGCCCGTGTATCAGGTTTTCGCGTCTTTTGATATACAATCTTTTGAATTGTGTTCTGAGGGCCAGCTGCGCCCATCGTACTTGTCTGCCCGTTAACCTGCTCTTCTATGTGACACATCTTGATGAATTCGCTTAGAGTATATTCATTCTCCAAGAGTTTCCTTTTTAGGTCCATCGGCGCCCAGACATCAATGATCTTGTCTTTGAGACAGATTTCCTCAATTTCCTTCTTGGTTTCGCCGAATGAGCATTTCGCGACTTGTCGACGTAAACGCATTAAAAATTCGTTAAAGCCTTCACCTTCCAGAGGTGACATAGTCCGGTAAAGATGCCTCTCGAAAACCGAGTTCCGTTGTGGGGAAAAGTACTCATTGAGTTTCTCCACTAGCGGTGTAAAAATATCATTATTGTCTTCCTCGTTGAAGGCAACCAGTGCACCGGGTAAGTTATACACCACCGACTGTAACTGTGGCCCACCTAGGTGCAGCAATTTATTGCGTTTCTTGTAAACTGAAGTTATTTCCTCTGACTCTATGTAAATTGTAAAGGAGCGCAGCCATGTCTCCCACTCATTTCTCCACAAAGCCTTGTCCATTGTTTGGAAAAGAAATGGTTTAAGCTCTGCCATTCCGATAAATAACTGAAATTCAAAAACACCAAACAAAAACAATAAATTAGATGTCAATTTCCCTTGTTTTTTTTTTTCAGCTCCCATTATATCACCACGAGCTCGTTGTTATTATAAATGTTGTTTTATTCCACCATACTTTAAAACATGCTCTTTTACATGCTTTCTTTCGATTCTCTTATTTTTCATTCGCCCTTGCTCTCTTAAGTTTTTTTTTTTCCCCAGGAATTTAATCCGCTTTCTTGCGTTGCCTTTTTGCAATCGCTCTTGATCTCTTAAGATTAGCAGGAATTTAATCCGCTCTCTCATTTGCTTCACCCACCTATTCTTTTCGTGGCGTGCTCTGTATTTTTCATATTTTTTTTTTTCCGCCTGAATTGAATCGGCACTCGATGTACACGAGCTTCACCCACTTATTCGTTTTGTGGCATGCCAAGCTTACATATTCACACACGCATATACATATTTTGATCTACACGTGTACAATGTACACTGTACATACATATATATTTTCCCACACACTTTTGTACGTGTACAATGTATGCACCTAACATGTATGTTTTACCAATGTATGTGCGTGTGTGTGCTGACCGCTCTTCACCTCTCACGCATTTGCATGTGCTTTTTTTTTTCTTTACCTGCGCCTTCGGCAGCCGTGGTTTTTAATTTAAATAATACTTATTTAATTTCCCTGTTCTTTCCGTTAGTAGTTCCTTAATAGTTTTTAATCCTCGTCGCCAATGTAACAGCCGAGTAAAACACACAATTTCAGTTGGTTAATCTTTAATTACTCAGTCGCTGACTGCACGCTTTCATAGTTTCTTTTTCACTAATACTTGAATTCAACATACGACGCGATCCACCTCGCGTCGAGGTCAGTTTACGAATCCCGTGGTAGATTCGAGTCCCGCTCAGCTTACGCAGGTTCCCACAGGAGTTAAAGAAGAAGGTAGTGGTGGTTCAGAATGTTTTTTATTAATATTATTATTAATAACGTTCGGTGCCCAAATTGAATTCGGTTTATGTTAAATTCAGGTTCTTCCGTCGTGCTTTACGAATTGCAAATTCAGAAATGATTGCATCGCATTCTACCTCTCGTAAAACTTCCGCTTCTATTGTCAACAAAGCCAAAGAATTAACCGCTTAACTCGTTTTAAACAAGAAAACGATCTCTTACCGCTACAGTTTGTGATAGCCATGGAAAGGAAAATTCTGTAAGCAATGTCGATATTTGGAAGAAATTCGACAAGATCTTTACATCTGAAAAAGTTTAAAGTTTCAGTAGGTGTGGGTGTGTTCAACTCTAGATCACACTCCAGATATGCTTTAAAATGAATCAATTCCTCAACTAAACAACTTTCCAAATCTTCATTAAATGCTTCTTGCAAATCTTTTGCTTTTTCACGGATTTCCGCATTATTCATGTTTCTCAAATCAATCAAAACCGAGAATTTTTCGCAAACTTCTTTATATTTTTGGCACCTTTCACGTAATTCAAACAATAAATTGTCAAAAATTACATTGTACGTGTTGACTCTGAAGTCATTTTTTCCAAGCAATGCTACCTCCTCTTTTTTTGTTTTATCGTCATAAATTTTCCGACGTTTTACCCTGCCTTGAAGTGTTTTATATTCTTGGT
>JBAMCF010000837.1:0-28406 GCA_037075285.1 Drosophila lutescens | reverse complement strand
GGCGCGGGGGCGGGTGCGATGTGAGTTTCTAGCGGAGTTCCGCTTATGTACATAGAACTTGCAAGTTATGTAAATGCGATCAACTTTGAAAGAACAAAATAATTAAATTATTTGTATGTTGATGTTCATCACGTCGGGGTCACCAAAATGTTGAGTCAGTGAGCTTTTTCACTAACTTTAAACCTTTGCCGAAATAAAATAGAAACCGCACAAATTTTCAATTAATTATGCACTAAGTTTATTCTATGGCACCAAGGCCTTAATTTCAAGGGTTTTGTTTATGTTGATTTGGTTGAGCAGGCAGACCGATTTGTCTGTGCGTTTAACAATCGAAAGTATTAACCGAAATGGAAATTAGGCAGGCGATCAGCGACCGTGCCTTCAACGAGCGAGTACAAAATCGAACTATATAAGTAGATGCTTGCCGTGGACAAAAGGCAAGTCAGCGACAGACCAAACGAAGTTCAAAAGGGAGTAGCAATTACAGCAAATGACAGAGTTGCCACACAGGGCAAATGGAAAAGGCAAAACCAACATCGAGAAATTAGTTTACGTTAAGACTTAGGCTGCGGCATGACCGAACACTAATAAATTCATTTATACATTATATATATATTTTCTACCCCCTTTACAGCCAAATCTGAAATCTCTTGAATACTATTAAATTAAACACAGCTTCTGAATATGTTTAAAAAGTGAATAAGCATTGAATATATAAAAGTGAACGAAATAAAATGAAGAAAGAACGCAATTAGATATTGAAATAATAATTGAAGTTAAATGCATTAAAGTAACGTTAAATTCTTTTAGCCTAAACAAATAAAACTAAAACATGTTAACTATCCAAAACTACAAATATGTTTAAAATAAATGTTTAAAATATGAAATCGAACTAAACCTTAAGTATTCCGGAAATTATGGGATACAGAAGCTTAGCAACGAAACTCGTTTAATCACTTTAGCGACCACAAGGGATCACTACCAAAAATGGAGTTATATTTCAATATAGTGATCACGGTAGGGTGGGGTATAGGCCACTAGCAAACATCTTAGTGTGTCGTAATGTCGCTAAAGGAATTTCCTATCTATTCTGTTCTAATCTCTCTATTCCCTTTACTCTTCTTCTTCTTTCGAGGTAGGGACTGATTTTGGTTAAATTTTTTAATATATCTTTTCCCTAATAAAACCATTTTGGCTCAAAATGGTCTAGAAATTTAAATCTTACTGAATACAACCTTTAAATTAAAATGTTTTTTTATACGAACCTTTGCAAAACTATGATTTTCCTCAATAGATCGCTTTCGTCTCCTAATTTCTTCGGTCTCATCAATTGGGTCAGTAGATTCCGTAACTTCAAAGGGCAGCATCATTATATTACGTTCATCTTCTTTAGTCTAAAATTAAAAATAAACTAATATTAAATCATTTTATTTATTTGCCAAAACACAAATATATTATAATAAATATATATTTTGGAAGGGAAACCTCTTATGGATATTTGGGGACGGAGTAAAACCGATTCATGACCGTCACGAAAATCGTACATATCCCTGTCTCTCTTTCACCGCTGACGAACGTTCTCTCTGTATATGCAAATACATGTATAAGGTGGTCTCGTCAGCTCTGCTGAGGACGTTAAATTTGTTTACCTCTCTGTCTTTCTTAAGCGATAGAATGAGATATCTAGATAGAGACTGGCACAAATGACGTCCTATCAAGAGAGAACGCTATAGTCGGGTTGGTGTCCCGACTATCTAATACCCGTCACTCAGCTAAAGGGAGTGCGAGGGAGATGGATATATAACATTTTTGATTGCGAATAACTTTTTAATTAATGGTCCGATTTGAAAAATGTCTTCTACATTTCGATAGGTATAAATATACACAACACAATTGCATTTATACTTCTCGGAAATCTTTAAAGGTGTGGGCGCCAGACACATTTTAAAATCGTTACTGGGCGGTTGTAGGCGTTAGAGGGGGCGTGGCACCTTTTTGAAATAAACTTGCGCTGCGAAGCCCAAGAGCATGTGTGGGAAATCTCAACCTTCTAGCTTTTGTAGTTTCGGAGATCTCAGCGTTCATACGGACAGACAGACAGACGGACAGACGGACATGGCTATATCGACTCGGCTAGTGACCCTGATCAAGATCGGAAACGCTTCCTTCTCCCTGTTACATACTTTTGCACGAATACAATATACCCTTTTACTCTACGAGTAACGGGTATAAATAGAATGAGCTTGCTTGTGTGAGAATACGATTTTTAAGCCGAAATCATTTCTGTGACACAGTGACCGAAAATAATGATTTTCTTTTGAGTAAAAAATAAAAAGCACCATTTAATGATTATTTGTAAGCGAAAAAAATATCGCTCATAAATAATGATTACTTTTTGAGCGATTTTATTTCACTTAAAAATATCACTTAAAGTGTGATTGCAGCCGTCCTACGCGGAATTTTACAAAGATATAATTGTGCCCTTTTAGGTAGAAATTGTAAGCGGAATCAGTACTATTGAATTTTTGTATAAAAAAACATTTTCTGTGGGAATCGAACTCGTGCTTGCATCACGGGGGACCAACACACTAACACCCAGCTGACATGTCGGGTTGGATCTGTAGAGATTCACTCTTAACTTAACTATATTTTGATATTAATAGGCTGAGTAACAATTGTGTGTACTATAAGCTAGTTGCGCCGCAAGAGAGAGAGAAATCGATATCCATCCAATTTTGATATTGAACCAGAGTCTTTTATGAAATCAGCTGTTCGCTTCGGGTTGTCGCCCCCTCCAGTGACGTGTGTACACGTTTTCAAATTCTTGGAATAAAAAATGTGGGGCTTCGTGTGATGGGTGACAGGAGTAGGTATAAGTGCCCGAATATGTTGGCGCAAACCTTCAGTAAGGCGGTGTTTGATGTTGTATGTTGTATGCGGATCGAAAAATTCATTCGGAAGACGAATAGAAGTGCCGAAAAGGATTTCAGCTGGAGATGCTTGCAGGTCCGCCTTAAAAGTCGAACGCAATTCCAACAGTACCGTGGGTAAGTGCTCAGGCCAAACTATGTGAGAGTTACACATTAGAGCAGCCTTGAGTGTTCGATGACATCGCTCTACCATTCCATTTGATTGTGGGTGATAAGCAGTTGTTCGAATCCTTTCAGCTCCAATTAATTTCGCTAGATCGGCAAACAGGGAGGTCTCAAATTCCGTGCCCTGATCCGTTGTTATGGTGAGTGGGCAGCCAAACATACAGCTCCAGTGGGTGTACAAAGATTTTGCAACCGTTTCCGCGGTCATGTTTGACAGAGGAATAGCTAGAGGCCATCTACTAAAGCGGTCGATGATCGTAAGGCAGTAACGCAGGTTGCGGACTTGTGGAAGCTTGATCAGGTCGATATGAATGTGCTCAAAACGGTTGTCAGGAATATCAATCTTGTCCACAGCACTGTGTGTGTGTTGGCATGAAACGCGTTGACGGGACCATAATGTAGCATCACGGTTAATTCCTGGCCAAACAAACCGTTGCTTGAGTAACTTGGTAGTTGCACGGCTGCTTGGATGTGCTAGTCCATGCACTGCATCGAATGCTTGGCGTCTTAAGCTCTCAGGCAAGTATGGTCGCTCGCGTCCATTTGACCTACCGCATAGGATATCGAGCTGATCGATTTGTCGGATTTGGAGATTAAGAGATGTATTGGATAGCTTTGCCATTTCATCAACAGCTTGTTGTGCATTAAAAGTCGCTTGGGCGATGAAATTAGTCGGCATGCTTATCGCGTTTATGCGAGATAGTACATCTGCGACTATATTGTTCTCTCCGGGATTATAAATGATTTCTGTAGAAAAATGGGAGATGAAGTCCAACTGCCGAAGTTGACGCGGTGATGCTTTGCTGGGTTTCTGCTTGAAGGCGTCTTGCAGTGGTTTGTGGTCAGTTTGAATTACAAAAGGACGTCCCTCCAATATATGCTTGAACGCTATAATGCCGGCGAAAATTGCTAGTAGCTCGCGATCATACGTGCTGTACCCTCGCTCTGTGGGAGACAGTTTTCGAGAGAAGAAACTTACCGGACGCCACACATTGCCATCCAATTGCTCAAGGGCGGCTTCAATCGCTGTATCCGAGGCGTCTGTTTTTAGGGATAGCTGGGCTGACGGGGAGAGAAACGTAGAGCTTACTGCTTTCGATATTCCCAGCTTGCAGGTGTGGGAATGCGCTTTCAGCATCGGGGGTCCAAGCAATCTCTCGTTTGTCATTTTTGGCTGCACCTTTTAGGTAATCTGTCAGCGGAATCTGCGCCTGAGCTGCATGCGGAATCAGATGTCGGTAATAACTTACCATTCCCAGAAATCTGCGTAATTCCATAATTGTTTGTGGCTTGGGAAATTCCGAAATGACTCGAGTACGTTCAGCAGGAGGCCTGAATCCGTTAGCACTGACTTCAAAGCCGAGGAAAATAACATCACCTTTACCAAATTGGCATTTTTGTGGGTTGATTTGGAGGTGGTTATCCTGTAGGTTTTTAAAGATTGTTTGAAGATGTTGCAGGTGCTCCTCGTGCGTCTTGGAGAAAACAATGATGTCGTCGATATAACATCCTACGAATGGTACTCCACGGAGAAGATTGTCCATATGCCTTTGAAAGGTTTGTGCTGCATTTCGCAAACCTGGTGGCATGCCAACAAATTCAAACAGCCCAAATGGAGTGGTGACTGCTGTTTTTGAAATATCGCCCATGGCGACTGGGATTTGATGGTAAGCACGCACCAGGTCGAGCGTGGAGGAAACGGTGCAACCGTGCAAACGCTGTAGAATGTCCTTACCATGGGGGATAGGATAGCGATCTGGAACGGTGCAAGCATTAAGTTTTCGATAATCACCTGTTGTACGCCACTCATTGTTTTTCTTAGGGACCAAATGAATAGGGCTAGCCCATTGGCTACTTGAGGGACGAATTACTCCTTGTTGTATTAAAAGGTCAAAGTCCCGACGTGCCGCCTTAAGTTTTTCACCTGTAAGCCGGGGGGCCAGTTGCCTCAATGTAATGTGCTACGTCATTGCTTACGCGCGTTGCAGGGGGTTTATTGGGTCGTGTTATGTCCAAAAAGCGACCAAGTAGATTGGAATATGGCTGATCTACTTCAGCGAAGTTGTGTGAGTTGATTGTAGAAATGTTATAGACTTTTGTTTCCGTCAGCTCTCCTTTTGTTGATGTGGACGTTAAAGAATCAATGAGGCGTTTACCCTTAAGGTCAATGATCAGACCATGATAAGTAAGAAAGTCCGCTCCAATGATTGCTGATTGGACGTTAGCGATGACGAATTGCCAGCTAAATTTGCGTTGTAGGTTAAGGCCAAACGTCAGATTTAAAGTCCCGTATGTATCAATTACTGATGTATTTGCAGCGTATAGTTTGAATTCGTCCTTGCGACATATGCTATTTTTTACTAATGAAAACGGAATGAGTGAAATGACTGATCCGGAATCAATAAGAAATTTGATGTTAGTGCAGCGATCGTAAATGTGTAGTCGATATTCTTTAGAGGGGCGAGCATTTGGTCTTCTGCTGTCATCGGCTGCCTGTACGGATGACAGCTTTTTTAGTTTCCCTGTGACTGGTCCCACGAACAGGGCGGCGAACACTTTCGAGCATTATTACCAAATTTAGCATTATAAAAACATAGACGAGATGCTCGCCCTTGCTCTCTATTCTGAACGGCTTGGCTAGAATTGCTGGCACGCCAATTATTTTGCAAAAGGGCCATTGAAGTCCTGATAACATCTAGTTCGTTTTACTTCGTCCATGGAGTCCTTAGAAACCCAGTGGGGTTGGTCGAATTTGTTTCCTCGCGATTGAGACGAAGAATGTCCAGCAGCCATAACGAAAGAAGTGGTTTCGTCCTCCATGAGAATGTCGGCAAGTTCAGTTTGCTCTTCTATAGAAGCTGAACGCAGAAGTTGGGAGAGCCATCGAACTCGTAAGGCGTCACTGGATGCGCGACCGCCAGCAAGTGTCGTCATTTGCCGTAATAGCTGAGAGGGCTTCTTGTCCCCGAGGTCTAGCTCAAGTAAGGCACGCTGCAGTTGTCGATCCGGGGATTCTGTAAAGCGCTGAATGATTATCGACTTAAGGTGCTCATACTTATTGGAATCCGGTGGCTGAGCGAGAACATCAGAGACTTCGGACATAACCTCAACGTCTAATGCCATAAGGAGGCGATATTAGCGAGTATTGTCCGATGTGATACGGTTGCATTGGAATTGCGTCTCGACTTGGAGAAACCATAACGGAACATGTTGTTTCCAAAATGGAGGGAGCTTGCATGTGCTGATTGTCTCCACAACCAGCGTGACATTGCCGCTACCATGTGGAGTCTCAAACGAGTCGGGCGAGGCTGGTGGAACATTTCCATTATCTTGGCTGTCATTCATAGTGTTTGTTGCGGTGTTCTTGTTTGCGGGGTAACCAATGTAGAGATTCACTCTTAACTTAACTATATTTTGATATTAATAGGCTGAGTAACAATTTTGTGTACTATAAGCTAGTTGCGCCGCAAGAGAGAGAGAAATTGAACCAGAGTCTTTTATGAAATCAGCTGTTCGCTTCGGGTTGCCAGATTGGTCGCCACAGATCTATGCGGAATAGTTCATAACTTCTTGTTAAGTCGTTTTACTAATATATAAAAGACATAAAGGTTGATGCAAATTTTTGTAATTATGCATACCTCTTGTAAACTAAAAACCGCATTTTAAAAAGTTTAAAAAAAGAAAACGTCTTCTTTTACTAACTCGATATTTGCTCCGTGGTGCTATCTGCAAGCGCAAATTTAAAACTTTGTAGTTTTATTGAAATGGGCCTTATCAGAAAACACGATTTTTGTGTTTAAAGATTAGGTCGTCTGAATGGGCTACTGTAAAGCTAGCCGAGTCAGCCATATGAACAAAATGGTGTTTCATACATAAACCGCAATGTTAAGGCTATCCAATAAAAATTTTTTTTTGTTAAATATATACACGTTGGTTTTTTTTTATAGCGATTCTAAGACGCAAATATTACGTGGGCCACCCTGCATTTTAAAATTTACCGTTTTGCTAAATAATGGCGCAATACAATCGATTTGCGATATAACCGATTTTTAACCGCGCAATTTGACTGTTTTATGGCTGTGGTATTTTGCTTTTGCACGGTCACACTTATCTTCCCGCTATGACTTATACATATGTGAGGCCGCGACGTCACAATGGACACAGCAAAATTTATAAAAAATTTAAATGCAGTTATTTGCAGATATTTCATTAATGTCACAGTCAATTAAGCTGCACATACCTCTCAACCTTTCGACTGCGAATCCGCTGCAGCGCACTTTCAAAGGTAAACAAACCGACCGAGAAGAAGAAGAAGACAAATAACATGTTTATAATTCCAGGTCGAAAAAAATGGACCAAACAATGGCCCACTGGCGGTACAGACAGAGGAAAAAGAAATGACAGCCTCCCAAATCTCAAGCTAAAACGGCTGAAGAAAGAAGTAAAGCCTACCGAGAGCGTCTGCGATCTGCTGCAGCTGATGCTATAGCGCCAGCTCCAATTCCATAAAAAAAGAGATAATGAAATGATAAACAAGAGAGGAATACTGTAAGTTTCACTTCTGTCGTACACACCCTTTTTTTTTTTTTGTACCGACTGTATACGGTCAATGTGCACTTGTTATTGTGGGCTCCAAACCGAAGAACAATATTCCAATATAGGTCGGACAAGGGAGGTAAATAAAAATTTGGTTATATAAGGGTCATCAACTCGGCCTAAAGAACTTGTGAGATGGTTCCGAAGCCGCCCAGCTGGGGCAACCGAGCGGGTCGCAGGTTGCGGATAGCGAACGACCTCTACTTCCGGAGGTCAGCTGTGAATAAACTGGTGGCAGAGGTCAATCACGGAATCGTGGACGGAAACCCCAGCAAATAATCAGCCCCGGACAGCCAGCGGGTATCTTGCATCGATGCAGTACCGACGATGCGAGTTGTTCAGCCGCATCTAAATATTTGCTTTACACAAACCCAAAAACCCTACACACCACCTACCCCCTCCTCTCCCAAAACAACATCTCACTCCGGGCCGGACTAAGGTGTAACTCGGACCGTGCCGAGAGTCAGCCTGGCTGGGGGCCCGGGTCAAAAACTAGCCCAGTCTTGAACGGTGAGCTCAGGGAAATGGCGACCCCCTGTTTTAACTACCGCCTTACCCGGGCATCGCGGATCTCTGCCCGGGTGGACCTTCCCCTTCTCCGCAACTCGTGGGATCTAACATGGAGACAACTAACAAAAAACAAATTAACACAGAGACGGAAACTCTTAAAAAACCCACAGAAATGCAGAGCTCTTGGTCCAACGCAAGCACCAGCACGGTCCGGAAGGGACCACATCCCAAATTGGGGGTGTTGGGTGGCAGAAAGCCGGCTGCCGATACGTCCGCCTCAGGAGCAACTGCACCAAAGGCAACGGTAGGCACAGCCAAGGCGATCGGGCCACCCACTGGTGGCAAATACACATACGCGGAAAGACGGACTGCTGCTCAGACTCTGCGCTCACATGCTAGAAGCAACATTGCCACACCTTCGCCAGAATGGCTGAAGAAGGTAGAGTGGGCAAAGTTGGTGCTTCCCAACTATGGGCAGGATAAGCCCACACAAGAAGGTGCTCAGACGAAGCGGCAACGATCCCTCGAGCTACCCGGACCTTCGGCGAAGAGATCAAAGGTCCAGCCCTCGATTTCCTTCGCGGAGATCACCAAAGATCGAGTCCTAATCGGTCTTATCGATAAGGGAAACCCGGAAGGACGGATCCCCAGAAATAAGTGGAAAGCAGTGGAGTCCCTCCTGTCCATCATATGCCTTCGCATGATCCGCGAAAACCCATGCTCTCCGCCCTGCTGCATGGACGCGGGATGGTACCAAGGCAGCGTCAAAGTGGTAGCCTGCGACAGTCAGCGGTCGGCTGACCTATACAAGCAGGCGGCAAGTAAGCTCGGTGCGGTCTTCGAGGGGGCGAATATTGTCGCACTTGACTGGTGCGACGTCCCTAGTAGGCCCCGAGCCCGGATCTGGCTCCCAGCAGCTATGAAGGCCCCGGAGGACATCCTCTATATGCTGCAAGTTTGCAATCCGCACCTCCCCACGAAGGACTGGAGAGTCGTCAAGGTGGAGGAACACGAAGGGCACGTAAACCAGGCGGTCTTGGTCCTAAATAAGGAGTCGGTGGCGCCAATCGAGGATGCTCGAGGCAAGCTGAACTTCGGTTTCAGTGCCGTCTATATGAAGGTGTACAAAGGCGACTCGAATGCTGCCGGAAGCCCTGCAAGCAACCCAGCCGAGCAGGTGCTTGCCGAGGAGTTGGAGGCGCCTGGCGGGCCGGAGGACGGCTACTCTACCGATTCCTCGCTAAGCAGAGAGATACGAGCGCTGGGACCGGCTATCGAAGACGTGGACCTGAGTGAGGAGGAGGCCGACGTCACTGTTGTGGAGGTTGCAGATGCAGATGACGCTAAGACTTCTGCAATTCAATCTCCACCACAGTAAGACAGCTTCGGCTGCACTACAGCTTCGCCTGGCTCAGGGCGAAGCCGACTTAGTCCTGGTACAGGAACCTTGGGTGGTAGGAGGCAAGGTTGCTGGACTGGGAACAAAAGAGTATAAGCTAATGCTTGACCCCAAAGAAGGTAAAATTCGAACCTGCATTTTAGCCAAAAGGCACCTAAATATATTTCTGCTTCGCAATTACAGCAACGGAGATAACACCTCAGTAAGCCTGGAGCTGCAGCACGGCTCCATTAGGCTGCTATCGGCCTACATGGCCTTTGAAAAGGAAGACCCCCCAGACGCGCTAGTCAGAGGACTGGCAAAGGAATGCGAAGAGCTCAAGACAGGTTTGGTAATAGGCTGTGACGCCAACGCCCATCACACCCAGTGGGGTTGCCCAAACAACAACGACAGAGGTGAGTCTCTTTTTGACTTTATTCTTAACTCGAACTTATTTTTATGCAATAGGGGAAATGCCCCCACCTTCATAACCAAAGCGTGCCAAACGATCATAGATATAACGTTGGTATCAGATTCACTAGTAAGTGCAGTCAGAAACTGGTTCGTCTCCGACCAGCACTCTTTCTCAGATCATAGATTCATTGAAACAATATTGTCCCTTGATTCACCCTTGCCGGTCAGCTTCGCAAACCCGAAAAGGGCTGACTGGCCTATGTACAAAGAAATTCTGACGAATATCCTTCCCACGGAACCGCCAGAAAGCCCAACAGATCCACAAGAGTTGGATATAACAGTAGACATTTTCACAAATGCCTGCAACTCGGCATTCAAAGCTGCATGCCCAATAGGGAAACCAAGAGGGAAGAAAAAACCCCCCTGGTGGACGCAACAACTATCGATCCTCAGATCCAGCTGCAGAGGCCTGTTTAACAGAGCAAAGGCAGGAAATTAGGAAACGAACTGGCAATGTTACAAGCGCGAATTATCCTTGTACAAAAAGGCCCTTAGAAGAGCGAAACGAGCCGCATGGCACACTTTCTGCTCTAACATAGAAGAAACGACTGATGCTGCACGGATCAGGAAAATACTCTCCAAGACAGCCGCACCACTAGGCTACCTACAGAAAGCGAATGGAACCTGGTCGGACTCTAGCAACGAGTCCCTAGACCTACTTCTAGACACGTACTTCCCAGGAAGCCAACTAACTGGGCGTCCTTCAGAAAGAATTGGCGGAGAAGGGATCAATCTAGATCTCCTCATATCAGACCGCAACATTAAATGAGCCATTCAGAGCTTCAAACCATATAAATCGCCGGGACCAGATGGAATAACACCGGCACATATCCAACAAGCTGGTCAGCTAGCTATAAATTGGCTTAGTAAAATCTTCCGCACCATTTTGGCGGTAGGAGAGCTACCAACCAGATGGCGGGAAACGAAAGTGGTCTTCATTCCCAAGGCAGGAAAGGCCACCCACACCACAGCAAAGGACTTCAGGCCAATAAGCCTGACATCTTTCCTGCTTAAAAGCTTCGAGAGGCTGTTAAGCCTACACCTGAGAGCCATCTGTGGAATATCGCAGTAAATAAACTACTGCGAATTCTGGAAGGAGGAGGATGCAAAGTGGTGGCATGCGCAGACGATGTCGCGATCATCTTTAATGGTAAGTATCCACAAACACTCTGCGATCTTATGACCGCAAAGCTAAAAATACTATCGGAATGGACGATAAAAAACGGACTCGGGGTAAATCCCTCAAAAACGGAGCTTGTTCTATTTACGAATAAGTACAAGATCCCACAACTCAACCCACCCATATTAAATAACTGCAATCTCTCTTTTAGCGAACACGCCAGATACCTGGGGTTGGTATTAGATAAGCGCCTTAAATGGGGCTTAAACAACCAAGAGAGAACCAAAAAGGCAACCATTGCACTTTACTCCTGTAAAAAAGCAATTGGGCTAAGATGGGGCATGTCACCTAAAATTGTAAACTGGATCTACACAGCGGTAGTCAAGTCAATCCTCCTATACGGGGTGGCTTTATGGTGGACCGCTCTACAAAAACAATGTATCCTAACTCCACTAAACAAAGTACAGCGAATGGCGGCCCTGTGTATTAGTGGAGCCCTTAGAACTACCCCAAACGAAGCGCTGAATGCGATCTTGAACCTCCCGAGCCTGGACTTAGCAGGCATGGAAAGGGCCAAATCGACAGCCATTCGATTGAGGGATACTGGGCAATGGAAAGCCCAACTTTACGGTCATGCTAATATACTTCAGCATGATAAGTCGATTTCGAAGAAAACGGACCTATGCAAATCTCATGAGTATAAACACACACCCTTCGAGGCCCTGATCCCAGATGGGGAGGAATGGCAGCAGGGCAGACCAGGCTCGCCAGACGCAATCTGCTTCTACACAGATGGCTCAAAATTGGACAGGCACGTTGGCGGAGGGGTATACTCCGAACAATTAGACATCAGGAAGTCATTCAGACTCCCGGACCACTGTAGCGTCATCCAAGCGGAGGTACACGCTATAAAGGAGGCACTCGACTGCTTAGGGAACACCAGCCTAAGTAGATACCTTAATATATATAGTGATAGCCAAGCGGCCATTAAATCAATCTACTCGACAAACACAAACTCACGAACAATAGCAGACTGCCGCAAATCTCTCCACGAGATGGCTAGACAGTTTACTATCAGCCTAATATGGGTTCCGGGTCACCGGGACATCGTAGGCAACTGCATAGCGGATGAGTTAGCCAGGCAGGGCACCATCATGCCTCTCCTTCCAGAAAAGGAGAGTGTCGGTATGCCCATGGCAACTTGCAAGCTAAACATTAGAAATCAATTTATCAAACTAGCCAACACCAATTGGCAATGTGCACCAAAGTGCCGTATCACACACCAGACATGGCCGATGATTAACAATAAAAGAACGTCAGCACTACTCAAACTCAGCCGCACAGAGTGTGGTATGTTAGTTAGAGCCCTTACAGGCCACTGGCTAGTCGGCACACATGCCGGCAGGCTAAAAGCCCCGAAAAATGACTTTTGTAGGAGCTGCAGGGATGAGGAAGAAGAAGAAACGGTGGAACACCTTCTCTGCTTCTGCCCAGCCCTTTGCAGACTTAGACTGAAGCACTTAGGATACCCCTTCCTTAACGATCTGACCGAAATATCGGAGATCAAGCTTAAGGACTTAAACTCCTTTGTAAAATCTTCAGGGTGGAAGACATGCTAATCATCCGGAAATGCTCTCTAGGCCTCTAGGACGAGACATAAGAGACAGGGGATCCCGGAAAAAAAATAAGGGATAAAAAAAACGAGATCATACGGTATCACAACGGACCCACAGAGGTCTAAGTGTGCCAGACGATAGTCTGGCAGCCGTTCCAACCTAACCTAACCTAAGGGTCATCAAATTCTTTTGACCAACGCTTTATAAACCCAAGAACACTCATAGCTTTGTTGACAGTCAAATTTAAGCTTCGGGTCCAGAAGAACGTCTAAATCATTTACTGAATATATACGGTCAAGTGGCAAGTTCTGAAGCCAATAACTTATAAACGTAGGAGTAACCCTATGAAAGGCATTACGTTACATTTTAGGCAATTCAAATTTTCGAGGTTATACTCACACCATACTTGAAAATTATCAATGTCTGATTGTAAGCCAAAACTAGACTCTATATTATTGTATGTCAAACAAAGCTTAACATCATCAGCATACATAAGTACACGAGAATGTGTTATGATAGAGGGAAGATCTAGAAGATTGGCAAAAAGATTTTAGGGTGTTCTGCGCAGCGCAAGTTTGTTAGGTAGCCAGAGAGTGCTTAAAAAAATTTGTTGCTCAAATAAAATATTTATACTCGTACTACGAGTCTCGTAGAGTAAAAGGGTATTTTGAATTCTTGCAAAAGTATGCAAGAGGTAGAAGGAAGCGTTTCCGACCCCTCTAACGCCCACAATAGCCTTAAACGATTTTAAAAGATGTCTCATGTGTTGTGTAGTGTTTACTGATACCTATCGAAATGTAGAAGAAATTTTTCAAATCGGAGCATTCATTAAAAAGTTATGAGCAAATAATGGAATTTAAGCAGTGCAAACATTCGCTTTGCTGCAATCATATATCTACCTCGCTCGCACTTTCTTTAGCTGAGTAACGGGTATCTGATAGTCGAGGTATTTGACTATTGCGTTCTCCCTTGTTATACCCGTTAACAGCTAGAAGGAAGCATTTCCGACCCTATAAGGGATATATATTCTTGATCAGGGTCACAAGCCGAGTCGATCTAGTCATATCTGTCTGTCCGTCTGTCTGTCCGTATGAACGCTCGGAATCTCGGATCTCGGAAACTACAAAAGCTAGAAAGTTGGGATTACCCACACATATTCTTGGGCTTCCTATGCAGCGCAAGTTTGTTTCAGCCGAGGGCCACGCCCTCTCTAACGAATAGTAAAAATTCACTTTTATAGTGTTTATAAATACCTATCGAAATGTAGAATAAATTTTTCAAATCGGACCATTCGTTAAAAGTTTTGTGCGATCAAAGTTTTATATCTCTATCTCCCTCGCACACCCTTTAGCTGAGTAACGGGTACTTGATAGTCGGGGCACCCGACTATAGCGTTCTCTCTTGTTTTGTCCTTGAAAGTGGATCAAAAGTTGAAAAATAATAAGGGAAAAATAACTTTTTGCTGCTCCCATTGATCACGCGATGCAATCGAAAAGACCCAGTGCATTTCTAATGAACAGCTTTAAAAACCGTTATCTTCAAAAATATATATTTCTGTTGTCTGGTGCCTGTTTTCGTAACAGTTGAACATTTCTAAAAGTGCAGCTTAAAGTTAATCGACTTCAAAAATAGTTCAACTTTTGCTAAAAGTCCCCCTAGATTGGCAAAATCTTTCACTGTGCACCGGAGTGGTTTGACACCATTTATAATCAAGAAATGGCAAAATTCGAATCTTTGTGTTGGCTTACTGTTCCAGTTTTCGATAGCACTCTTCGCTGAATTATTTCCGAATTTATATTTTTTTTAAGATTTTGACGTTTTGGTTGCAGGAGGTTTTTCCCATTTTTTAATTTTTCATAATATTAAATTGGATTTCGTGCGTAGGGAAAAACCGTGAATCTTTTTGTTAAAATATTTGTATTTCTTTAAACATTATGAAAGCGCTTTGAATTATTATAAAAATTTGTTGTATTCTTTAAGATAATAGTTACTTTTGTATCCAATTGCATCCATAATGTTCCAAAAAATAAATATTTAAACAAAAAGATTCTAGTCATTTTCTAACATCTGCTCCAAATGTAACGCTTGTGGCAAATAAAGGGATCAGCAGAGCCACCTAGGGGTCAATCGGTGATGGTGCCGCCATCTACTTTTCGGCTTTGATACTACCATTAGGCTAGAGGAAGAATTCTGGAGGGGATAGTTTTTCGGAGACAAAGAGGCAACAGAGCCAATTGTCAATCTTACAAAAATGGCGAAGTCATAGTCAGGGAGAGCGGTGGTAGCTCCAATCTAGATCCGCGCGCCACAATTGTTCTTTCCATTTTTGGCAGTCTAAGAGTGCAGTTGGGTCCAGTAAGTCCCAACCAAGAAAACAGGTCAAGTCTAATCGGCTGTGCAACAGCTTAAATCTCCCAGAAGCCTAAACGGGAATATTTGAATCTCAGTCCATTTGGAAACAAAATCCGCGCTGAATCCAACAATTAGGGCAAGCTCATAAACTGTTAGGGATATCCGTACAGCAGCCATCTAGAATTCTTGTAATTATTTAAGTTTGGCGCTTAAGGCAAGATTACAAAAGACCCATGAACGAAGCTAAAAACTCTGGAGCGAGCCGCTGAAAGCGAAACGACGACCCCCGTCCTCCCAGAGGGGAACAGTGAGGATTTTAACTACTTTATTTAATGCCAAAAGAAAGGCATGGCATATCTTTAAACTTCTATCTCAGGGGAATAGGCAAATCAAGAGTATTTTGTGTGGGAATCGAGCTGCCAAGTTTAAAAAAAAAAAAAGGTTGTTCGATGCAACTTCAATCAACTCCGACCAGAGATTGAATTCGCCGGGAATATCGCTCAATCCCATTTCCTCTCTCTCCCCTAACTCACCAAGCTTCGAGTGTGGTGGACTTGAGTGGAATTCTGAGCTAGCAGTGTTTCTTGGCCAGCTCGTATCGTCGGACGCATGATCGGCAAATTGCAATAAAAGAACGTAAAAGGAAGAGAGACGGCGGAAAAATTTGAATTTAAATCGGTGAAAGATGTCCGGCGGAACGCATGTCGCCGAATTGTTAGGTTAATTATTTTTTATACCCGTTACTCGTAGAGTAAAAGGGTATATTGTATTTGTGCAAAAGTATGTAACAGCTAGAAGGAAGCGTTTCTGACCCCATAAAGTATATATATTCTTGATCAGGATCATTAGCCGAGTCGATCTAGCCATGTCCGTCTGTCCGTCTGTCTGTCCGTCTGTCTGTCTGTATGAACGCTGAGATTTCGGAAACTATAAAAGCTAGAGGATTGGTATTTAGCATGAAGATTCTTTGAGTTCCTACGCAGCGCAAGTTTGTTTCAAGAAGGTGCCACGCCCCCTCTAACGCCCACAATCGCTTATATACGATTTTAAAAATTTAAACATTTCGGTAAAGTAAAAATGCAGTTTTATTGTGTTTATCAATACCTATCGAAATGTAGAAGAAATTTTTCAAATCGGACCATTCGTTAAAATGTTATGCATGATCAAAGTTTCTATCTCCATCTCCCTCGCACTCCCTTTACCTGAGTAACGGGTATCTGATAGTCGGGGCACCCTACTATAACGTTCTCTCTTGTTTTTTAATCCACTCATTGGCGAATGTAATTGCATATATTTTTATTCATCTATTCGTTTTATTATGCCTGTTAATTGTAAGATATTTTATTAGGATTTAAACATATACAATATTATAATGTGCTAGAAAACCGTTTTGTTTGCCTATGACTAGGATGACTCCCCTGTAGGAACTTATCAGCGATCCCAGAAGGGGCTGTTCAACATAATTTGAAATCAGGTATGGAATGGCCAAGGGAGGGAGGGCATCCGGAGTTCCTCCAAAACATCTGAGGACTATTAGGGATCTTCTAGGAATTTCTATCTATTCTGTCTGTCTGCGTGTCTGTATGCGATTATTCTGCCTCTATATAATTCTTGTCGTAGCACGCAAAAATTGATATTTATGTGGAGATGAATGAAGGCTGAAGGTTAAAGGACAAGATCACCACCCCACACAACCGACAAGGAGCAAGCTGGACCTTTGCGCGTGCGTCCTTAACACTTCCATCACCATCGAAGCCAAATGATTCGTTACACATAACGTAAAAAAAAATAAATAAACTAAACAATAAGATTAACACCTACTACCTTGTTATTAATATCGTCCTTAATAATATAAATCAATCTAATATCTGCATTATTTGAAAACAAGAAAAAAAGCTTCTAGGTGCAATTTACGAAAGGGAAAAGGTAACAGATTAAGAATAATTTAATATTGGGGTGTTAAGTGTACCGCGACCTGTTTAGATCTATTGTACCCCCATTCGGATCCTAGAGCTCAGATATCAACAAAGTGGAGGAGTTTTGATGGGTTGATACTTCCTAAGAGCTCGTGTGATAGAGTTCTGAATCCTTAGGTTCTGCTTATTACGTTTGTTAAGGCTAGACAGTCTGTGATGATCTGTTTAGACTCTAAACTTTAGAGGTTTCGTCCTCCATATCACAGAATCTGCAAGTCCTGCTGCTGGTTATTCCTATCTTACCTATCTTAGCCTCTGGCTATTATCACTATGTCATCGACGTATCCCTGACACTGGATCGCCTTTTCAGCAAGTTTGCTGAGAAGATCATCTACCAGCAGACTCCATAGCAAAGAGGAAGTACTCCTCCTTGCGGACAGCCTCTGCTAGTTGCAATTATCATGTTATCTGAGCCCAGTGTATATGTTGCTTGTCTGGATTCCAGTAGGTTACCAATCCATTTACTCGTTTTAGCATCTATGTTCCTTCTGGATGTGTTGTCGAAGGCTCCCTCTATCTCTAGGAAGGCACAAATAGCTATTTCTTTGCTGTCAACTGCACCCTCTAGGGTGCGGCATAGTTGATAAAGTGCCGTGTCTGTTGAACGGCCTGCTCTGTGCATGCTGCGTGTTTGGCAGCGGACAGTCTCTGAGAGCTTTTCTCCTAATATTGTAGTCTACCAGTTTTTCCAACGTTTTAAAACAAAACAAAGTTAAGCTGATGGTCTGAAGGACTTTGTGCTGCTGATATCTTTCTTCCCGGCCCTGGGGATGAAGACCACCCTAGCGCTGCACCATGCACTTGGGATATAGCCAAGGGCTAGGTTGCTTACCATTAGTCTTCTTAAGCGGGTTAGGAGTACCTCCTGCCCCTTCTGTTAAAAGGATGGAGAGATCTTATCTAATCAAGGTGTCTTAAATGGTTTGAAGGTTCCGATAGCCCATTTAAGTTTCTCGGGCGTGACTATAGACTTGGCTGTAGCCCAGTCACTTGCTACTGTCCTAGGAGTTCTGTGACGATCACGCATAATGTTTCTCAAAAAGAAGTTCTAATTTCTCACGATCCGTGAAAGTAAAGGTGTTATTACCTTTCTTCAAAGCTTACCTGCTATCCATTGCACTTTTAGCCATTGCCTTGTGCAGTCTGAAAGGGTGACAAGACTAACATTACTTTTTTTAAAATAGTTTTGCGGGATTAAAAATAATTTGATTATTTAAATATTAAACATTTTTAAATATTTCAACGGACACAAAACATTTCGATGCCGCCTGGTCACACTGATTCGCCAATCACTGACGCGCGCCAACCCATGGGACAGCTGGTCACACCGAACAATTCGAAATCAACCCTGTTATAATAACAAGTTATCGGCCAGAAACGGGTATAAAAGACCCAGATAATAATAATTCACTTGTTCTCCGGCGGTCAATCAAGAAAAACATCGAGCTAGGGCTTCTGGAATATAACTTTCGAAACTTCTGGGCTTTCAATAGGGTTTCAAGTGCTCCCACAAGGATTCAGTTTAGAATCGGTAGAATCCGGTAATCGGATCTACCGACTACCGGGTGTGGCCTATTGGCGAGCTCCAGAACCGGTCATAATCGCTTAGTCCGGATCGGATTAAGGGATCGGTTCCAGTCTTTGAGAGTTCCCTCCAGACGTCAACCACAGGGCCGTATACAGGGTGTCCATTGGGACTCGGTTCAGAAAGTGCCCTGAAGAGTTGGTTCGCAATCGGTTCTACCAACCTTGAAAGAATCAACGGATCACCGTGATCGCATAGTCCGGATTCTGTTTACGGATCGGTCCCACTCTTTGCGAGTTTACCAGACCAGAAATTTCAAATCCACATCCAGTCACTGAGTTAGAGCGTCGCGCGGTGGAGGTACAATTCGCAAAGTTCCCCGCCGATCATTTCTCCAGACTAGACAAGGCTCTACAAATGACAAATGTTCTTAAGTTTCTAAATCGTTTTCGTAAGGGTCCTTTAAGTCCAGATAACCAGCTTTTTTCTTGCTCTCGAGATTCGCCTGTTGAGGAGTAAGAGTTTCATACCCGCATCAAGCCAAATTTCAAATCAAGTCCGGTCCGCAAAGTAGTTCTCCTTCCTATAGAAGCTAAGGCAACCTCCAAGTCGCCTCCGAGCAGTAATTGTGAACAAGTATTTTTTTTTTAATTCTTGGACGTTGATGCACTTTACTCAGTACAAACAAGGGGCCATTACAACACCAAGCAAAGCATTTTAGGCGCGGAGCCCTACACCGTTTTGGGCAAGTAAACGAAATCGCGGACATGGAAAAGACAAGACAATATAACAAAAGACAATTTAAAATTCATGATATTCAAGATACATAAAGTAAAACTAATTAGTTGCTAAGAAGGATAATATTTATTTAGGGATAGTCAGTGAGTCGGTAGTAGAAATTAGTTGATATAGTCTATTATAATCATTGCAAAGTACTCTAAAAGGTTCGTGCATTGCATAATTAGAGATACAATGGCTTAAAAAGGAGTGAAATATAAATTCTAGTGAATCAATTTTAATCCATGCACACTAAGGCGGTCTAAAAAATGAAATTCCATTCTCACCGCTTCACATGGTATATTAAGGTTAGCAAAAAATGTAAGTGAAAACTAAACTTTATTTTTCGGGATTTAGACCTTGCGAAACGTTCTCATGGTTTGCTTAAAAATTACTCATACGACACGTATAAAAGTTCGAATTTGGTCGAAAAAAATCGTTCTCCCATTTCTAGTCCTGTCAAATTATCGATTTCGTTGGAATAATTTGTAAGAAAAGGGAGAGCAAAACATCAAATGAATTGTTGAAATCTATGCCACCTTGATTAAATAAACTTTTTGATCGAAGGCAACAGTGCGTATGGGTAATAAACTTTGAAACCAATTCGCAGACCCTAAAACGCGATTTTTTCAAAAAATTTCTTTTCGTATACCTTAAATATCACAATGCGCACCGTATAGGCGGGTGAGAGTATGACCTTAAAATTTTCCATACAAATGTGGACCGCCCTAATGCACACTCCTGGCTTTATTTACCATTGTAGTGATGTGGTCAAAAAATTTAAGTTTGGGATCCGTATAAACTCCAAGGTCACTGTCAAACACACAACCCCTCAAAGCATAAGTCGTATAAGGGTTGACCCGAAAAAATGTTATAAATTTACTCTTAAAACCAATTAAATTTAATTTATCCATCAGACTGTAAGGCAAACTCTGTGCGGGATCATTATATTGCAGGCACAACTTAAAGTCATCTGCGTACTAGAGGAAGTTCGTTAATGAATAATGTAAACAGGAGTGGACCAATGTGACGTCCTAGTGGTACACCTGAAGTAACTCGAATTAGGGTTGAAAAAGTATTTTTAAAAATTACCTTTGACTCCTGCAATTTAAATAACTTAAGGTCCAATTAAGCATATCAGATTCCTAATCCCTAAGAGGTCCAATTTCCTGATTTACAGAATCAAATGCCTTACTGAAATCAGTGTAAGCCACATCAGACTGACTATTTATACCCGTTACTCGTAGAGTAAAAAGGCATTTTGTATTCGTGCAAAAGTATGTAACAGGGAGAAGGAAGCGTTTGCGACCCTATAAAGTATATATATTCTTGATCAGGGTCACTAGCCGAGTCGATATAGTCATGTCTGTCTGTCAGTCCGTCTGTATGAACGCTGAGATCTCGGAAACTACAAAAGCTAGAAAGTTCGGATTACCCACACATGTTCTTGGGCTTCGTACGCATCGCAAGTTTATTTCAGCCGAGCGCCACGCCCCCTCTAACGCCTAACAATCTAACAATCGCCCACAGACGATTTTAAAATGTGTCTGACGCCCACATTTTTAAAGATTTCGGAGAAGTGTAAATGCCATTTTTCTATGTTTACTTATATTAATCAAATTGTAGAAGAAATTTTTCAAATCAGACCATTCGTTAAAAAGTTATGCGCGATCAAAGTTTTATATCTCCATCTCCCTCGCACTCCCTTTAGCTGAGTAACGGGTATCTGATAGTCGGGGCACCCGACTATAGCGTTTGATTTATTTATATTATATATATATATTTTATTTATATTTATTGCGTTAGTCACATTGAGTTGAGTAAAACAATTTTAAAATAAAATAACAAAGTTGAATTTACAAATTGAGCAGGGACTGTAACAGTTATAGCTCTATGCTCACCTAATAGGACGCTGCCGACCGACATCATTGAAACCAAATGTGTCTCTGAGAATCTCTATCAAAAGAACATTACTGCCAATATAAATCACAAACATAAATATCACTGAAGAAGGACTGTAGCATATCGATAGCCATGAGACCTTAAGGTATTACCATGGGTTGTGCTGGTAGATACAAGTTCTGCTAGAATTGAGACTCAGTTTGCGAACTGTGCTTCTTATGCGCTGCTAGATCTGCTCTCTCTCTCTTGTGCTTCTGGTTTCCGGCGCAAGATGGTTACGCGTATGTTCTAAGACACAATGATGAGCAACAAAGGAACATCAGAAACCGACAATAAAGCGACCTGACGACCTGGATGGAGATGACGTCAGTTTCCCGACATCAAAAGCAGGATTCAGGCCTAACCAAATGTCTTCAAGAAATGTATTCGCGTTGTTAGAGCAACAAAACTGGAATTTTCTGGAACTGGTTAAGAAGCTACAGAAGCCGGCGAGCGAGTTACAACAGACTAGCAAGATTTGCTTGCCGAAATATAACATAATCGACATAATTTTGCGAGCAAAACCATTAAGTGACAGCGCTCTAATATAAGCGTTGAGTAAAGCTTTGGAAGGCGCAGCGGCCCAGTGGTTATCACAAATATGCTACCCAGGATAGTTCCGGCAATTGTTTGAGCAGCGGTACGAGACAACTGAAACGCCAGCTGCCGTTATTTTGAATCTTCTTAATAGTCGTCAAAGCAACGGTGAAAGCTTGCCTCGCAGCGTGACGTCACTGTGCACAAAATTGAGTAATTGGAATTCTGCACTTTTAAAAAGACTTAAAAATTCCTAGCTTTTTAAGCGGAGATCTATTTCTTATCCCTTTGATTTCCCATCAGAAATTTTTTTATTTTTGCTAGCTGTCGCTGCAAGCGCGTAGTTCTAATTTTATTCGTCGCATCGATTCATGCTATACCTTTTTGGAAAGCTTATTTCACGCGCTAACACGTGTTTGATTTATTGTCTTTTCTTTTCGTGAGTTATAGCGTCGCTATCATAGAGCAAAATAAAGAGAAAATACGGCATATTTTACAGTGCTACTACGATAAAGGCAAAAATGCATCTCAAGCCGCCAATAAAATTTGTGCAGTTTATGGACACGATACAGTTTCCATTTCCACCGCACAACGATGGTTTCAACGTTTTCCTCCTGGTGCAGAGGTGGTCAAAGAAGGAAGGCCTGTCGTAGAAAATTGCGATAAAACCGGCATAGTAGTAGCCGTAGCATCGGTCAAGAGCTTGATTTAAGTCATCAAGCCGTTATAAACCATTTGAAGAAGCTTTGAGTGACTTAAAAGCTTGATGTAAAAAAAGAAAAAAATAATATAATAAAAATACCGCAGGACTTTTTGGACAACCTAATATAAGCTTAAATACATTTTTGGATTGCAGACGATTACTCACCAGCCAAATGACCAATAGCTTTGAAAATTGGTTTCCATACTCTCCTTCAAATTATCTACCATCGCTGATTCAAAATTTAAAAAAAAATCGCCTTTCCATCGGAAAAAAGAGTGAGAATGTGGAGTATGCTGGTCAATGGAGATTCCCAATTACATTTCATTCGGGAACTGAGTGCTCATCAATTAAAGAAAGCGTTTTTAATAAGTTAATTGGTAAGAGGATTCAAAGCGTTATCTCTTTAAAGGGAATAGGCAATGCCAATAGTTATAATACCGCACAAGTTGAATTAAACATCATGATTGATAGTAATTCTTCGGTTGTTTTGTTCCACATAATATAATACAAATAATATTGTAATTGGAACAGAAATATTGGCTCAAGGGTTGTAGTGGAAGTTTCTTACGATAATTGTAAGATTGTTCAAAATAAAGTTGTGAACGTTTGTAAAACCGTTAAAGATACTGATTTTGATAGCATTGAAACTGAAATGGATGAAATTTAAAAATACATTTTAATATTATTAATAAAGCAATATTTTATCAAAGGCACTCCGAAAACGCACTCACACACTGGTACCATACATTGTTACATCGCTATACTGCTGACGCAAACGTGCAAAAAATCACAAGCGTCACACCAAGTCGGTCGTGTTTTTCATTCGCTCATAAATTCTTTTTGATTTCACTAATAAAGACTTTCCGCTTATCACAATATTTATAAAGAAACAAAATATTTCCGTATTAAAGTCGTTTTGATAACATTTCAACCATAGACTGTGATTTAAATAGGAATTAATATCAACATAAACCAAAACAAAAACAAAGCTTTGTATAACTCCGCGTTGCTGCCGCTTGTGTTCTGTTGTTGCTTACACTCTCCGTTGCTCTCCGAATCGTGCTTCTCTAATCTTTCGAACGCGTATTACTCTCTGAGCGGTCATTACCTCTCTAACGGTACTTCCTTCGCTGTTTTCTATGTGCGTGCTGCTGAAACTCACAGGTTGCCGGTTGAATAATCAACGGCTCTCCTTCCTAAAATCTCTTGCAGTCTCTTTCATCGCTCTTTAATCCGAGCTGGTCTATTTGGTTTTTAACTTCCCTTAATATTTTTAAATCTCTTAACTACCAAAATGAGTGTACCGTGCACTGCCAAAAGACGCGAATACAATGGCACAATTTTTGGTGATTCGTATTTATTATGTTGACTGTGCGACAATTGTGCACATGTTAAATGCGTTGGTGCCGGCGCTAATGGTCGCATCGCTGATCTACTTTCTAAAGGAATAGGATTTCTTTAGACCTGCCTCGTTTGCCTTGATACGGCGTATTGTATCCGCACCTTCATGAGAGAAACGCGTGATAACTTCAGACATGTTCATAAACTGTTTGCCGCCTTAACTGACAAGGTTTCCCAAGTTGAATCCCAATTCCGTGAATATCAAATTGCAGACGAATCTCCAAAAAGGAAAATAGCCAACAACAACAACCTTGAGGTGCCGGCAGATGCGTTCCCATCGATGCTGACTCCAACCGGACATGACCTAGTTTCTCCGTTTTAGTTCCAGCTAATACAACAGGAATCAACAACCAGTTGTATCTCCGGCCAAACGTGCATCAATGCCTGCCGTTTTTTCCGGACTGCACTAGCCAGACCTTCAGGATTGATGTAGACTGCTGAATTGTCCACTACTCCCAGTGTTTCTGGATTTTCCGTTTAACCTACTGCACTAGCCATCCCCGCCCCGGTGCTGTCTCCGGCAACACTCCCAAGTGACAGTGTAGTGACGTCCCATACGTGGTATTCGTAGACCGTTCGCTGCCATGTCCTTAAAGGCAGACGAAGCTAAGAAGGCTATCTTTGTCTCTCGGCTTCGTCCTGATACCACCGAAGATGAAGTTCGGGGGACATATATGTGATACGTTCCGATCTCTTCCGACGATTTCACAATTTCCAACTTTAATTTTAATTATAAGCGAAAAGTTGCTTCTTTTAAAATTATTCTTCCGAAATCATTCTTTCTTCGAGAATTAGGTCCTGGATTGTGGCCGGTTGACACCGTAGTTTATGAGTTGGCTCGTAAAGAACTATTCTCTAATAAAATTTCTTCGGTTACAAGAACCTAGATTTCATTTTGCACTATCAAAATGTACGTGGCCTTCTCAGCAAGCTAACTAGTTTGCATGCGAACAGTGCTGCTTTTGACTCGAGCATTTTTGCCTTCACAATGACTTGGCTTATTTCTACCGTATCCGATGGTGAAATAATGTCCAATAAATATTTCATTTATAGACGAGACCGCCCCTCTCGTCGAGGTGGTGGTGTTCTTATTGCAGTAAAATCCGACTTATGGTCCCATGCGTTGTCCATTGCTGACACGGACGATATTGAGTTTATTCCTGTAAAAATATGCCTGCATAACTCCAACCTCTTGGTAACTTGCTCGAATATTTTTCCATGTTCCGAAGCTTATGCATATTTTCAGCACCCCGCCGCCATTAGGAACAATTCCTCACCCGCTGATGCTTCAGATCACCTTATTGTTTTGGGTCATTTCAATATTCTGCCATGTGATGATCTCGCTGCACTAGCTCCCAGCAATCAGAATGATTTTCTAAATGGTCTTATCGAATTATCCCTTGGCCAAGTAAATTCCATACCCAATCAGAATGGGAGATTCCTAGATCTTATATTTGTATCTGACTTTTGCGATACCACTATAACGCGCTGTACTCCGCTGTCCATTCCTGAGGACCCCTATAATCCGACACTACAAAATAATCATTGTTCAGCAGAACAACATGATACCTGATCACTGAAGGATTTCTTACGATAGTTCTGCTGAACGGACATGATTACTAATCATGATGCAAGAATTTTGCATCTGTGATCAAGTATCAGGTAGCGTAAAAATAGTAAGCTACCTTTTCTTGATACATAATACATGACTTCTGGCATGTATCGATAGTCGAAATATTGAAACTTATTAATATAAAAATTAAAAAAAAAACATCAATTCGGTGGAATTCTTTATAATTGTTCAGCCATTTTTGATTTTGATGTATTCACTATAGCTGCCAGCAGTGTTGCAGTTGAAAGGGCGTTAAAAATATTTTCTTTAAATTGCGCGCGCACGGTTTGAAATATTTTTTACTTTTACGTCATCGAAATGTATCATGAGCGTTCAGCAGAACATACTTGATCACTGATTACTGATCCATCAGTGATCGGTGATCATGTTGTTCTGCTGAACGCGGCCTTTAATGGTGTGTTTCAGTTCCCGAATACTTCTGCAAAAGCGATTCGAACTCGATGCTTCCGGAAAGCCGATTACTTGCTACTGTCGGCTTCCTTGACCCAAGTGGACTGGTCTATACTCCAAAATCTTTGGCTTAATAATTCAGTATCAACCTTTTACAATATTTTGTATTCCTTGTTTGATAAACTTGTTCCTTCCATAATTTAAAAAACCTCAATCAGCCCACCGAGGTCATCAAAACACTTGGCTCACCTTAAAAATTTAAAGTCGAAACATTCGCGAAAACAGGGCTCCAATCTGATTTCTGCAAATACAGTGTAGCTAAATCCAATTTTTCCTGCATTATTCCGAGTGTTATAATAGCTACCTGTTACGCTGCAAATATGAATTCCGCAGTAGTCCCAACCTATTTTACTCTGTTTCCACCTTCTCTTCATTTGAACAACATATCAGCGTCAAATGACCAGGGATTCAGTAACCTGTTCGTGGACTTTTTCCAGTCCACATATTCGCCTTATTCAAATCTCCTAAATTCCAATTTATTTTTCTCCGTTCTAAAAAATTTCGCAGATCCACTTCCTGTTCCATTAACGATGATTTTCCAAAAATCTATCCATCTCTGCACCTTTCCAGCTGTTTGGAAGGAGTCCTTTATTATTCCACTTCATATGAAGGGCAGCAAGTCTAATATTATAAACCAGCGATCGGCACACACATACAATAACGTTTTGTTTAATATTTGGATGAGTAAATTCCCACCGGGAAAATTCCTCTGTGAAATAAAATAATTTGATCGTCAGATCGTGGCAGGTGTGACCCTAACTTACAACGAAATTAACACCAAATTTATCTGCATTTTGCATTTTGGTATTATCAAGTACATGATGCAGGGTCACATCATTTTACATTTCGTCTAAAAAAGTGAAAAATCGTTCGGTTTATGCTAAAAAACAAGAAAAAGGTAAGTGATAACATAAATGTTGTTGCTTAATAATCTTTATTTCAGCGTTACAGAGGTTAGTGCCACAGATATTTTCGCCATTAAAAACTATAAGCCTCCAGATGCTATCTTTAACACAAACTCTGCATTTCAGTGTCACTTGAAATGTTTTTAATCTTCACCAGTGGTAAATGGTGGGCGGTGTTCATTAAATGGTTGTATGAATAGTACTTCAGTACTAACTTAGTTGTTTAACTTAATCAAAATATTACATTTATTTCAGCCAGGCCGATTGAGACTTCTTGGGACCAGAACTGTTGCGCTTGCATTTCCCGTGTTTGATTTTTTCTTTTCATAATTCCCATCCCCGACATTAAACATCTGATCAGAGGTAAATGAACGGCCATGGCAAACTAGGCGTATTTCTGGAGAGATCCCTTAATTTTGTATGGAGATGTAATAATGGTAATTACTCTTATTATTATTCCTGGTCTTAAATTCATATCTTAATTATTTTTGATATTTTCAGAAGACAGGCTTACAAGACATGGATACCTAAGACGTGCATTCGATCAAGCAAAAACCGGGAGTGCTTCAGGCATTAACAATTTTTAATTCCAATGCTTCGATTGTAAATATTATTAATAAATACACATACAACAAGAGAGAACGCTATAGTCGGGTTGGTGTCCCGACTATCTAATACCCGTCACTCGCTAAAGGGAGTGCGAACGCTGTACTCGGGTTGGTGTCCCGACTATCTATTGGGGCTAAAAAGGGAGTGGAGGGAGTAGATATATAAACAATTTTGATTGCGTATAACTTTTTAATGAATGGTCCGATTTGAAAAATGTCTTCTACATTTCGATAGTATTAATGAACACTATAAAATTGCGTTTATATATTTTTAAAATCTTAAAAGATGTGGCCCCCAGACTACACATTTGAAAATCGTTTATGGCGATTGTGGGCGTTAGGGGGCGCGTGGCCCTCGATGAAACAAACTTGCGCTGCGTAGGAAGCCCAAGAATATGTGTGTGAAATCTCAACCTTCTAGCTTTATAGTTTCCGAGATCTCAGCGTTCATACAGACAGACAGACAGACGGACAGATCGGACATGGACTGATCAACTCGGCTAGTGATCCTGATCAAGAATATATATACTTTATGGGGTCGGAAACGCTTCCTTCTAGCTGTTACATACTTTTGTCACGAATACAACTATACCCTTTTCTTTACCTCTACAGAGTAAGCGAATTTATAAAATTACATGAAAAAAAGGTTTTTTTTATTGTGGGAAATCAGATACTACAAAGTATTGGAAAACCAAAACTGGGAGGGTGTGGAAAAGCAGTTATTGCAAATGAGGAAAACCATAACTGAGCTCGTGTGGAAAATCTATAATGCGGGAAGTCGAAAAACCAGTGGTTTTTGTCCTGCATTC
>JBAMCF010000836.1:0-13551 GCA_037075285.1 Drosophila lutescens | reverse complement strand
TGCATTGCTGTAGTTTGATATACGATGATCCTCTTAAAGGTGAATATTGATTAATATTCATTTCCATTCGAATGAGATGAATCAATGTTCATCCACTATCCCTTTCTTGGATATCCTCCATCCTCACCAAAATTTTATCCATGTGCTGTGAATAATCCTTCCTTGGAATCCAGATCTGATTTTTTTAATTTTTGAATTCACTGGCTCGATGACATTTCTTTTATGCTGCTCCGTCCGCAGATGATGACTCCACGAAATGTTACCCGACAGGGTAATGTTGCACTTTTCACAATACTTATTAATTTTGATTTGTTTTTTGTTTTTTAAGTATTGTTTTTCAGTATTTCACTTTATTATAGGCTTTACTTTAACTGTAAAGTATTTTACTTTCTTTTTTAGTTAGTTCACACAAATTGATTTCGATTCATTCACAATTAACACGGTTTTACTATAATTGTAAAGTGTTTGGATTTTTAATTATTAGATACGTTTACATAAATCGATTCCACTCCGAAGGGTTCACACGACGATTTTATATGATTCGCTCAACTCGGATAGTTTTCTTGAACTGAACTACTTTCCACATTTCTCCTTTTTTGAAAACTTGGATAGTAACCGTTTTTCTTTCATAATATAAACGTGTGAGAAAAAAATTTTCGAATATGATTAAATAAAAACGCATTTGACTAAATAAACGATCTCATTTGTTTTTGTGTATATTCTGTTAGGAACCACCACCACCACCTCCACTATAGAATTGAAACATTTAAGATTACCCTCCCCTTAACTTAATACAAGTTAGAAGCAACACACTTTAGGTATTCACGCTCACTTTCCCATCTAATGCTCGCTAATGCTCGCTAAAGAGGGGGGAAGTTCTCGAACTCACGCGTGTTTCACATCACAAAAGTATGCGGTCTAATATCCCTCAAACTAACATCTTTTGACCACAAGACCACTGAAGACAGGTTACTCTAACAGATATCACCCACAACCCTAACTGAATCAACAAGACGGACACGCATAATAAAACCACTTCCCCCTCCTCCTCCTACTACTCAACCTAAATATTGTTTTACAAATTCGTACGCATCACAAAACACCCCTCTCTCACACTCCTACACACCATTTTCGGGTAAAGATCACTCTAAGCAGCCACAAATTCTACGCATGACAAAACACCCCTCTCACAGACTTTCTAACTTAAGTGACCTTTTTATGCTAATGCACACCTGTGTGCATCCTAACGGTCACTCCTACACGCCATTTTCGGGTAAAGATCACTCTAAACAACCACAAATTCGTACGCAAGACAAAACACCCCTCTCACACACTTTCTAACTTAAGTGACCTTTTAATACTAGTGCACACCTGTGTGCATCCTAACGATCACCCCCACCACCATTTTTCCCCCTTTTACCAACACTTTTATTACTTAATTATGCTAATTAGGTCATTATGACACCTGTGTGCAACCATGCGTGACTAATTAGGGTCACCCCACCCCCTTTTTTGACATGATTTATTACCTAGTGAGCCAGCTCCCGTATTATCCTACTACTAAAGTTTCGATACCTGTGACCAATTATCTTGATTTAATCTTTCCCTAATATTTCAACATGCTTCCTAACCGTGTTCTTTTGGATAGGTCTATTCTGGGTTAGTGACTTGTATGATCTGTCAAAATTAGTTTTAATGTTTGATAATTCCCCGTACAATTTGTTCCATTCCATGCCTTTAGTTTAGCCATACTTTGTAAGAAGAATGTATTGAAATATTTTTATATTTTTTTTTTTTTGTATTTCATTTTCTTAGATTATAGGTGTTAACATTTATGTGTAATCACTGTTGTTTGTGCTGTTTTTTTTAAATTATTTTTTTTTTATTTATTTATTTATTTTGCTGCTCATATTTTATCCAGGTCATTTCCCCGGCTCATATACCTGTTTTTGAGACAATTAATATGCAGCTTGTAAATTCTATGTCAGCTGGTCGTCGCCGGTTTGGCTACGCTGACGCTCCTTCGAAGGCGCAGGTGGCGGTCGTGCCTCCCACGCTTGATATCTGCTGCTGCTGTCCTGGGCCTATGGGCTCAGGCGGTGCTGGTCTTCGCACTGGTCTTCGGCTTCATGCATGCGGAATTGCATGCCGCAGAGTTGAGAGGTCCGGGGCAGTCGGTCGGGCAGACTTGTGGTCGTTTCGGCAGTGGCTTGGCAATATTTGGTTTCGTTATTAGTTATTGATTTATAACTTGTATTTGGTTTGCTGAGTGAGTTGTGCCTTGTGGTACTCTATTTGGGAGGGTTTCCCTTAAAAATTCAAGCTCATTATAAAGTTTTTGCGCCGTCGTCTATGCGGGCGGTATTGATTGAGCAAATAGCAGCCACTTTATGCAAGCTATTCTTTTGTTAATTTTTTTTCTGACCTCCACGTACCATCACGCACGCTCTACTCACTCAGACGTGTTTTTTTTTTGTATATCCTTCTTGTATTATTGCCACAATCTTCCCGATCCGCTGCTCCTTGTGACTCTAGTCACGGTCGCCATGAAATATAATTATTCTGTAGTGCCAATTTGCTCCATGATTTCCAAGTTCAATGAATAGTCTTGTTTGTATTTAGATTATATTTGTCTTGAGTTTTATTTGGGTTTATCTGGTTTAGTTGGAGCAGCAATGGTGCCGCTCCAACGATCGAAGTGTCTCTGCCCTTTTACAATATTCTTTAAGTCTAATTAAGGCTAAGTCTCGTAGCTGCGCTGCTCGCAGGCGGCGGCAGAGAGACGGCAGAGAGACGGCAGAGAGACGGCAGAGAGACGGCTATGTACCTATATACTTATGTATAAAGGAATGTACTTATATACATTGCTATGCGCTCTCAAGTGAAGGCGCGAGGGGTATGCATATGCTGTCCGTTCGTTACAATTATGCCGACGCTAGCACTTTCTGTGTGCGGGCTAAGCCATAGCGATCGGTTCATATTTCGGCCACTTAGGGTTTATGATCGGGACTTTGAAATATGTAAACACTTCTACAATGTGTTACAGTGCGTACCCTTTAAGTACTTTCGGTACAGTGGGTATTCAACATATGTGCATACTACAATTCACAAAGTATTAAACGTAGACTTACTAAAAGACGAACTCGACCAGGCGAAGTCCCGTAATGTGTTTCCAATTTTTAAGCGAAAACGATTGGTTTGGTAAATGTAAGGTCAGTGAGTTCTTGGACGGCCTGCTCTGAGATTAGTGTAGCTTCCGACCCCTGATCGATGAGGGCAGTTGTTGTTGGTTGAGCGCCGCTCCGGGGGTGGCAGACAATAATCCGTGCGTTAGCTGACAAGATTTTGGGAGGCTGTGGAAGAATAACATTGTAGGGACTAACTGGTGAGGCGTTGTTGTTCATAATCAAAGCGATATGTGGATAACGGGGTGATACGGCGAGTAAGGTTGGGATGCTTGAGTGATGCTTGGCGCCGCCAGCGGCGTAGTAGTAGAGAAGTGGAGAATGGTGATGCGTTAATGTTGTTACAGGCGGCTGCGCAGACGTTGACGGCACTTTTCATGGATCGAATATTATCGGGCTTCTCCTTAATTAGGCTTGGCTACTAGTAAAACATGTTCACGTGATTGTAGAAGACCACGCGTGGATTGTTATAACGATTAACTATTGTGTCCCATGAAACCGTATAATTAGCGGCCGTCAAAGGAATTTGGCGAACATCGCAAACTCGACCAGCTGGCAGAGATTCCTTGAGGAAATAAAACCGTTGAACATTGTCCAGCAGCTCATTTTGATGAATAAACTGTGAGGAGTCTCAAAACTCCCCACAATTCTCGAGGCAGGAGAGCCCCTAGCAACAGCGAAGGCAGCGAGAATGCGGCAGAATCCAAGGGCATCCAGGTTCACCGGTAAATACTGGACCTTTCCAAAGCGGAGAGACCATGAAATAACGGTGCAGCGCTGGACCTTGGACCCTTGCCGTCAAAGGGCAAAGAGGTCGAACAGTAAATCCATGGAATTTGGACCAGTACAAAAAGGATGCACCGTAATCTAACGGGACATCTGTGGACCTTGGAAGGACAAGTTACCGGCAAGGTGAGCGCGGATCAAGAGTTTGTGCCAGGCGTCGGGGATACGGTGGACTTGCGATAAAGCCAAAGCTTTGGATTTGACCTGCCAGACCAACCTCCGGGAGACTGGCGACACAGGTGATCTCACGATCCTCGAAAGGAAGGTTTGTGCAGACTTTTGAGTCCTACAAGACGGGTGAAACTAGAGAGACGCCGTTGAGCAGCGATGCCGTTAAGGAGCGCCGCCGAGAAACGCACGTAGCGATCTTGAGCAGAACCAGGCGAGCCGCAACAGCCAGCTGACGAATAAAGTTTTCCTATTTGTCACAATCGGATATCTTGCACTTTCCTGGGTCACGGGCAGTCACGCGATTCAAATTTGGTGGGACGTACACACAATTTCTCTGAGCTAGTCGCGGCGATTACGTAGCGATCAAACTTGGGCACTGGCAGTTGTGGCATGTGGATACGAGCGTCGGCAACTGTCGAAACGGCGGGGTGTTAATGGGGTGAGGACGACGTCACCGGGAACTTTATTCTTTGGTCTTTAGCTACGAGACAGTAGGTTACCATGTACAGATCCTCAAAACTGACGGCGATCTTCTTGGCATGATAGTTCGATTTAACGTATATCTCTGTGCACATGATTACTTGATGGGTGTTCTGAAAAACTGAGATTAAAGTTTCGATTTTCTGCAGGCCCTTCACATAATAGCTTTCGGGTTTTCGCGGAATCCTTCTTGTAATTCAGCAGCAGACGAGTTAGACTTAGAAGAAGCTTTTTTTGAAGTGTTACAAAACCTTCTAAGGCCATATTGTGGAATTTGTTACCAATTTATATTTGAAACTAGCTCAGCTCCACTTGTTAAATCATCTTTTCCATTCTGCTTACGCCCGGATTCACGTAACGTAGAATATAATGTGAGTGCCGGCTGTACTGATTTCCGATTCCGCTATAGATATGAAGTGGTGGCTAAATTTCAAATACGCTTATGTGTAGTGTGATGGAAGCGCTGTCAGACGACCGGGTGTGTTGGTATTGATGGCTGTGCTCTGTCGGTGTGAGAGCACGTCTTGGAGACACAAATTGAAACAATCGCACTTTGCGTTAGATAGAGTGATATGCTTTAAAACCAACAATTGAAAGATTAAACTGAGATTTTTAAACTTCAAGCAAGATTCCCCTCATGGGCCACCATGTTCAGTTGTGACGCCGTGCCGAGATGATATAAAAAGAAAGACTCTTGGGAGTAGTTAAAAGACTGAAGTTCAAATATAATAATTTTACTTTTATTCATTAGCTTATAATGTTTACACTTCACTCCATTAGTGGACTTTTATACAAAGGGTCTCAGTGTACAGAATGAAAAATAGGTGACGATGTTGTTCCAGTCGCTGAAGCTCGTGTTTCTCCTCTCCTTAAGTTCTGTCGAGTTGCCAGATGTCTTCACCTTCGTATTCAGTTTGCAGGGCTATCAGCTGTGTGGATGAACCAAGTAACATGGGACTGAACACTATCCATAATATGCGTCAGAAATTGGAGTAAGAAGAAAGAAATGCGTTTGAGATAAGAAATGTTCTGGTTTACCGGAAATTTAAAGGAAATATTTTATTTTATTTGCCAGCAAAAACGGAAAGAATTATATCATGACATCAAGGGACACAGAAATTACGAAAAAGTATACAATGCTATAACTAGATCATATTGGTCTCCTAAATTAGTTGATAAAATTGTTCAACACATACATAACTGTTTAAAATTTAGGGGAGTGTAGGGAATTATGGCGAGTAGGGTAAGGTGGCGAACTAGTCAAATCTCACATAAGACGTCACGACAAAAATCTAAAATAAATATCGTCGACTTCTCTTATCGTGTAGACAATGTATTTACAGTAATATTTATAAAAAGTCGCGTAATTTGTTCGTGAGATAATTATACCCTTTACTCGTAGAGTAAAAGGGTATATTGTATTCGTGCAAAAGTATGTAACAGCTAGAAGGAAGCGTTTCCGACCCCATAAAGTATATATATTCTTGATCAGGATCACTAGCCGAGTCGATCTAGCCATGTCCGTCTGTCCGTCTGTCTGTCTGTATGAACGCTGAGATCTCGGAAACTATAAAAGCTAGAAGATTGGCATTTTGCATGCAGATTCTAGGAGTTCCTACGCAGCGCAAGTTTGTTTCAAAAGGGTGCCACGCCCCCTCTAACGCCCACAATCGCTCATATACGATTTTAAAAATTTAAATATTTCGGTAAAGTAAAAATGCAGTTTTATTGTGTTTATCAATACCTATCGAAATGTAGAAGAAATTTTTCAAATCGGACCATTCGTTAAAAAGTTATGCGTGATCAAAGTTTCTATCTCCATCTCCCTCGCACTCCCTTTACCTGAGTAACGGGTATCTGATAGTCGGGGCACCCGACTATAACGTTCTCTCTTGTTTTAATATTGGGTTGGCAAGAAAGTCATGTCGTTTTTTTCAATATTTTCAAAGATGATTTATTTATATCAGGACTTATAATTAATCAATTATGTATTGGCCGTTTTGTTCGACCACTAATGACCATCTCTCGGGCAGCTGAGAAGCAAAGAATCGAGACAAGAGGTTTTTGACAGCCTCATCTGAATCAAAGTTTTTACCATTCAAAGAGTTTTGAAGAGAGCGAAACAAATGGTAATCTGAAGGTGCTAAGTCCGGACTACAAGGTGGATGTGGTAGCTCTTCCCAATTCAGCTCCGTTAATTTTTTCCGAGTGACCAAAGATGTGTGGGGCCTAGCGTTGTCATGGTGAAAGACTATACCCTTGCGATTAGCTAGTGCCGACTCCATTTCTTGAATTTTTTCCGCCAAATTGGATAGCTGGCGACAGTACACATCTGAATGGATGGTTTCATTCCGTCCCAGCAGCTCAAAGTGCACTACACCCTTCCAATTCCACCAAACAGACAGCATAACTTTCCTCTGATGGATATCGGCCTTTGATGTGGCTCGTCGCCAGTAATGATCCGCTTAAAAAAATGATCGTTTTAATCCGTTGCAGCAGAGAATGGCAGATATTGATACGCTTAGTTAGGTGAATTTCCTTTAAGTTATGCGGAACCCAAACATCGAGCTTGTTTACGTAGCCAAGTGTCTTCAAATGGTTTTCAACCGTTGTATGCGACACACTGAGCTTCTCTGACATCTCCCGCGTTGAATAACACCGGTTTTCATCCAGCAAAGCCTGAATTTGTTCGTCAAAAACGGCCGATGGTCGACCAGAACGTGGGGCGTCTTTAACTCCAAAATCTCCAAGCCTGAATTTGGCAAACCAGCGCTGACATTGGCGATCACTCATGGCATCTTTACATACACTTCGCACAATTTTTCGCGAGCTTCGACCGTTTTTTTTCCTTTTCGGAAATAAAAAAGCAAAATATGCCGAAAATGCTCACTTTGATCCTCCATGTTTAATTTGCTATAGCTTCCACAATGTTATCGAATAATTACCAAATTTTCATCGATAGTACCTAAGACAATAAGCTTTAAAACGATAATAAAAAGTGTGACCCTGGTGCTCGATTAGTCGTAAATAAATTAGATTAAAACCGATTACTAAAAAAACGACATGACTGTCTTGCCAACCCAATACTTGAGGTATTTTTCATTACTTTCATATTTTTATATTTTATTATCTTGAATTAACATATTTTTCCTATAATGGCTCTTGTCTGTACTAAGAAAAATTGTAGGACATCATCTAATGACCCGTTTGTTTGCTGTTGGTTCTGCGAAGCGGTGATGCATTCTAAATGTGCAGGATTCACTGGCAGAGTTAAAGACTTCAATGAACTGCGGGCTGGTCTCATGTGGGTATGTGAGTCCTGCAGGGAATTGGCAGTTGAGATAAGCAGCTTTATGAGGCAGACTCGAGACGGCCTATTTAATCTTTCACGAGTTTTTAAACAGCTCAATGATGGGTTAAATAATAATAATTTTTTATTATTAAATTGTTATTTTAATAATATAAAATTATTAACCGATTCGCCCAAACTCAAAATAGGTAGCTCAACGACAGTAAATGCGAGTGTAGAATGCGCCTTAAATCCAAACTTGGTAGCTGCTGAAGTTTCTGGTGACACAGGGGTAAATGAACCACCTGTGCCAATGGATACTGCTATTTCCGGTGTAGTCCCTGTATCTGAAAGTCAGGCTTTAATAGGATCTCCAGAGCCGGCGGAGTCAACCAGTTCGGTGCCGACCATACCCATAGGTACAGTAGGCGCCATATCTGTCTCTTAGCCGAATGAGGTTCAGGCTGCTGCTGGGGGCGTAAAAATCTCTCAGTTGTATCCAGAGGTACTGTAGGTGCCGCTTCTGGCTCTCAGCTGAGTGAGGTTCATACTGCTGCTGGGGGCCGTAAGAAACTCTCAGTTGTTCCACATAGGAAGCAATTATTTGTTTCAAGATTTACGCCTGATATCACATCTGAGGAAGTTTTGGAATTTATTCGTGAAAAATTCCCATCCGAAGATATTGCGGTTGAACAATTTCGATTTTCATACGCTCGCAGGATATCGTCTTTCAAAATTTTTGCTCCGCCTGATGTGTTTAAAGTACTGCTATCTGAAAGCTTTTGGCTTAATGATGATTTGGTTATAAAAGAATTTGTTCCTAATAAACCGAGAACAAATTACAGGCCTTCCACGGTGCCACAAAACTGAAAAGTTTATTCTTGGCTTACCAAAATGTTAGAGGACTCAACATGAAGCTACTCAAGCTTTATGCTGACTCCTCGGCATTTACGGACGATATTTTAGCTTTTACAGAAACTTGGCTGAAACCAGAGATAACCGACTCTGAAGTTCTGTCAAACAATTCCCCCTGGCTCTGACTTAATAACACTGGACAACAAAATGGACTTTAATAATTATAGTAAAACCTATACCAAACAAGAAAGGAAGCCTTGCAGATCATTCTATTAATTTACAAATCGCAAAAATGTTAAATTTCCTATTATTTCAAATTAATTTTTCGATCGTTTCTATGGCAGCTAAATGATATAGTAGTTCGATCTTTTTAAAATTAAAATCGAAATTCGGAAATATTTAAAAATAGTCATATCCCAGAGTAGAAGAGAATGTAATAAAAATCAACAAAGATATAATTTTTTTCCTATTAATTTCCATTTAATTTTTCGACCGTTCCTATGGCAGCTATATGATTTTTATATGATTTATAGTTTCCGAGATCTCAGCGTTCATACGGACAGACAGACAGACAGACAGACAGACAGACAGACAGACAGACAGACAGACAGACAGACAGACATACAGACAGCCAGACAGGCGGACAGACGGACAGACGGACAGACGGACAGACGGACATGGCTATATCGACTCGGCTAGTGATCCTGATCAAGAATATATATACTTTATGGGGTCGGAAACGCTTCCTTCTAGCTGTTACATACTTTTGCACGAATACAATATACCCTTTTACTCTACGAGTAACGGGTATAAATAGGGCGATTTCCTTGACTTTAGGGTTAATTATACCCGTTACTCGTAGAGTAAAAGGGTATATTGTATTCGTGCAAAAGTATGTAACAGGGAGAAGGAAGCGTTTCCGACCCCATAAAGTATATATATTCTTGATCAGGATCACTAGCCGAGTCGATCTAGCCATGTCCGTCTGTCCGTCTGTCCGTCTGTCTGTCTGTCTGTCTGTCTGTCTGTCTGTCTGTCCGTCTGTCCGTATGAACGCGGAGAGATCGGAAACTATAAAATCTAGAAGATTGGTATTTGGCATGAAGATTCTTGGAGTTCCTACGCAGCGCAAGTTTGTTTCAAAAGGGTGCCACGCCTCCTCTAACGCCCACAATCGCTTATATACGATTTTAAAAATTTCAATATTTCGGAAAAGTAAAAATGCAGTTTTATTGTGTTTATCAATACCTATCGAAATGTAGAAGAAATTTTTCAAATCGGACCATTCGTTAAAAAGTTATGCGTGTTCAAAGTTTCTATCTCCATCTCCCTCGCACTCCCTTTACCTGAGTAACGGGTATCTGATTGTCGGGGCACCCGACTATAGCGTTCTCTCTTGTTTTATTTTGAGTGTGCCGGCTCCTTTTCTTTAATTTTTTCCGCCAAATTGGATAGCTGGCGACAGTACACATTGATGGTTTCATTCCGTCCCAGCAGCTCAAAGTGCACTACACCCTTCCAATTCCACCAAACAGACAGCATAACATTACTCTGATGGATATCGGCCTTTGATGGGGCTTGGGCTGGCTCATCTTTCTTGATTCATGATCTTTTTCGTTGGACATTATTGTAAACAACCCACTTTTCGTTCCGCTTCAAAAAAGGATCGTTTTTAATCCGTTGCAGCAGAGAATGGCAGATATTGATACGCTTAGTTAGGTGAATTTCCTTTAAGTTATGCGGAACCCAAACATCGAGCTTGTTTACGTAGCCAAGTGTCTTCAAATGGTTTTCAACCGTTGTATGCGACACACTGAGCTTCTCTGACATCTTCCGCGTTGAATAACGCCGGTTTTCATCCAGCAAAGCCTGAATTTGTTCGTCAAACACGGCCGATGGTCGACCAGAACGTGGGGCGTCTTTAACTCCAAAATCTCCATTTGGCAAATCAGCGCTGACATTGGCGATCACTCATGGCATCTTTACCATACACTTCGCACAAGCTTCGACCGCTTTTTTTCCTTTTCGGAAAAAAAAAGCAAAATATGCCGAAAATGCTTGATCCTCCATGTTTAATTTGCTATAGCTTCCACAAATGTATTCGAATAATTACCAAATTTTCATCGATAGTACCTAAGACAATAAGCTTTAAAACGATACAGTGTGACCCTGGTGTTCGATTATTCGTAAATAAATTAGATTAAAAACGATTACTAAAAAAACGACATGACTTTCTTGCCCACCCAATAAAATAATTTCTTTGAATTTACGGTTTCGCCATTTAAAAAATCATTACCAATTTTTTTTATACTTTACGCCAAAAAATCTTAAAATTAAGATCAATTTTCTTGAAAATATAATTTTTTTAAATATACCCATATATGGGTAAACTCTTGATAAGTACCAAGATCGTAATTACACTCCGAATATAAAAAATTATTTCTCGTTCGATTTTTTTATTTTTTGTTTAAAAAAAGTTTTTTTAATTGTAAACTTTTTATTTTTCTGTCTTTTATTCTTATTTTACGTCCACTCTCCTTGGTTCTCTGTCGTTAGTGATCGCCCTCACATCCATCGTACCCTCTCGATCAATCGATTCATCTTCTTATCGATGGTTACATGTGTTATTTCTTAGTGTTACCTTATCTAATTGATACAATATTTACACTATTTACATTCGGCCGACCTGGCTACAGATCGACCACGATCTTTACAAACAAAGGGCAACAGTTTCATTAACATTACTTATCCAAGGTTTAAGTCTAGCTGGTTCTAAAACACCTCTAAATGGCTTTTGCGTTAACTGGCAATCATCAATATCAACGACCTCGTATCTATCATTATCAAACAAACGACTTATCTTATAAGGTCCACGGTACTTAGGAGCAAACTTCTTATTTGTTCCTGCAGTGGTATCGACATTTTTTATAGCCACATAATCGCCTATTTGATATTCTCGAGGAGCTCTATGCTTTCTACTAAATAACTCTTCGTTTCTCTTTTGGGAATTCTGAATATTGACAGCCGCGTGCTCACGGATGCTGACCAGATCTCTAGGTTCATTATTGAATTTATTCTCCAAGTATTCAGAAAGCTCATCCACTATAGGTCCCTTTTGTACTACTCCAAACAACAAAACACTTGGCGGTACCTGGGTGCTACTATGCACTGCGTTATTAATTGCGTATTCAACTTTATTAAGTAGCTTATACCAATCGGACTGACTAAGAGGTTCTGCTAATTTCCCTAACATGGGCGTTAACACGCGGTTCACACGCTCTACCTGGCCATTAGCTTGAGGTGCTCCCGTAGCTACTTTTATGTGCTCAATGTCCCGTTCTTGACAAAAGGTGGTGAACTCGAGGGACGTAAAACAAGTACCGCGGTCCGATATGATTCTTTGGGGTCGACTATAAAAATCAAAGTATTTACTCAACGCATCTCTCGCTTCTCTTGTACTAGTTGTATTTACAGGAAAGAGTTTGATAAACTTGGTAAAAGCATCAATAACCACTAGCAGATGTTTTCTCTTTGAAATTATACTCGGTAAGGGGCCCAAATGATCTATATGGAGTGTATGAAACGGGATACAAGGTTTTGGAATACTATGCAAGGTTCTATCATGAATGGATCTCGGCACTGAATGCAAAATGCACGACAGGCAATTTCTAATAAAATGCTCAACTTTAGTTCTCATTTCTGGAAACCAATAGGTTCTTCTTAAATCCTTAACGCACTTATCCGCTGCCAAGTGTCCTAGTTTTTCATGAGATTTCCTAATAAGCTGTTCTTCCATACAGACAGGCACATACAAACAATAAGCCTCGTCGCCAATCTTTCTACATACTAGTCCATCCCTCAACTCAAAGGAACGCAAGTGTCCCCTCTCTAGTTTCTCTCTCAATCGAACTATATTTTGATCTCTTATTTGCTCAGTTTGTAGAATCAGGTCTACGTCGTCAGGTGTTGCTCCTACGACTCCTACTATAGGTATGGATTTTAGAAAAGTGTCCTCACGAGACTCCGATTTATCATTTCCCCAGGCCATTTTACTACCGTCCATGTAATTTCCATTAGCTTTATCTTCCTCTTCTTCCTCATGAAGATTCTCTAACAAGGCACGTATTCTCTCCAAGGGGTCTTTACTATAGCTATCAACTAACATAGTATCTACAGGAGTGTCTCTACGGATCTCTAAAAGGCTTTCAATAATGCTATCTCCACTGCTCCCATCAAGGTTTTCTCTACGGGTTTCTAAAGGTTCGTCTCTACGGTTCTCTACGGTTCTACGGTCTCTATAATTCTCTAAAAGTTTGTCTCTAGGGTTCTCTACACAGTGGTCTCTACGGTTCTCTACGAGGTTTTCTAATAAGTCTTCATCATTGTCGAACTCGCTACTCTTTAACAGCTTCACAACTTCTATTTGTCTGCTCAAGGCATCAACATGGGCCATATTCACACCGGGTCTATGCATAATTGAGTAATCGTAATTCTCTAACTCAAGGGACCATCTGGCAATCCTAGGGTTAATAGATTTTCTACTAAGTGTCTGCACCAACGAATTGCAGTCCGTAATTATTTTAAACGGCCTGTGCTTAAGGTATACTCTAAAACGGCGCAATGCATTTATTATTGCAAGTGTTTCCAACTCAAAACTATGGTATCGTGATTCTGCTGCAGTGGTTTTACCTGAATAAAAAGAAATAGGATGCATTTTTCCATCACATTCTTTCTTCAAAAATACACATTTCTTCTTATTTATCTCTAAATTATATTTACTAATCA
>JBAMCF010000835.1:0-11246 GCA_037075285.1 Drosophila lutescens | reverse complement strand
TTGCCTATTTTAAGGGCATTTTTTATTACATCTCCTATGGCACAGAAAATGTTGTATAATAATTGTTTTAAATCAAACAAATTGGGTCTTAATTTGTGATGAAGTCTTAAAAGGGTTTGCTTGAAGAAACAGTTACATTTTTTATTTGTTTTTTATTAGTTTATTGATTTGGCAAGAAAACCTTCTGCAATCATACCTTTTCTAGCACCCCCCCCCCCCCCCCCCCCCCCCCCCCCCCCCCCCCCCCCCCCCCCCCCCCCCCCCCCCCCCCCCCCCCCCCCCCCCCCCCCCCCCCCCCCCCCCCCCCCCCCCCCCCCCCCCCCCCCCCCCCCCCCCCCCACACACACACACACACACACACACACACACACACACACACACACACACACACACACACACACACACACACACACACACACACACACACACACACACACACACACACACACACACACACACACACACACACACACACACACACACACACACACACACACACACACACACACACACACACACACACACACACACACACACACACACACACACACACACACACACACACACGTTTAATTGCACGGGGAGAAATGAGTTGGTGTGTGTGTGGTGGTCTGGTTTCCATGTACAATTCATTAAATTTGCACTCCTTTTTAATTTATGCCCCAGATAAAAGCAACAGCTGGCCCCCAGAGACGCAGACAGAGGCAAATTAAATATGTTATAAATAAATCAGCCGGGAATGTATGAATAATGAATGGGCCATGTCGACTGCCTGTTCTCCATCTTTGTTGGGTTTGCCACATTTTAGTTTAGTTTTCTCTCGGTTACTCTTTTTTTTCGTTTGAATTTACTGGGCAAATATTTGAGCAACCGCAAGAGAAAACAGATTACTTTTAGTTGTATTTCGTAGCAACAATTTATGCAAATGTTTGAGCCATTGTTGAGGTGGATTGCGCATACGCCCCGTAGTCACCCTGCATACTTCGATGCTCTGCGGTGGAATTTTCTTTAATTAGTGCAACGAACTGTGCGCAACGGTGGGGTGCAAATGCAAATGCAAATGCGTGGTGAAGGTGTAATGCTGTTTTGAACATAATTGCAACGGCAGGCGGGTCGCATTAGAAAGTTTTGGCTGCCTTAACCGCAGCAAAGCAAAAACAGCCACACATAAGCAGCGGCTGCCACATCAGCAGCAGTAACTAAATACAAAATGACACTGAGCTTAAAATTGAGTATGAAAAGTAAGGAAAATGTGACTCATGTGAGTGAAGAGCTCTTAAGCATCATACAATTTAGCATATAAATATACCCGTTACCCGTAGAAATCTTCAAAGATTTCGGAAAAGTATAAAAGCGATTGTTGTAGTGTTTATTAATACCCATCGAAATGTAGAAGAAAATTTTCAAATCGGACCATTCATTAAAAAGTTATGACCAAATAATAAAATTCAAGCAGTCGCTTTGCTGCATGCATATCTCCGTCTCCCTTGCACTTTTCTTAGCTGAGCAACGGCTATCTGATAGTCGAGGTACTCGATTAAATTTTCGATTATTTCTAACAACTCGGACGAAAAATTAATTAATTACTAACCAATTAAAATTGTTTTGAATAATTTACTTGAATTACTTTGATAGCAAAAATATATTTTTAATTTGGATTATTTTCTCTCGGTGTAAATAAATGTGTCTGCCTGTGGGTGTATCCGCCGTGTTTGACGGACACACACACACACACTAGCGCCGACGACGAGCATGTGTCTGCAACAACTTGGCGGCTTGCTTTTGCAAATGTGCAAATATTTCACTTGCAGCGCCTGGAGATATGCAACACTAATTTGCGAGGCGTTGTTTTTGTAGCTGCCACTAATTAGCGTCTAATGCAGAAGCGACAGCAATAATAATGTGGCCTCACCACGGGCCACCCCCTTCCCCCCGTTTTCCTAAGAGCCCTAAGGATGCCATTTCCAGTTACATTTGGTGATTCCTGATCAAGACGCTAAAGCAATAAAAATCGCATGAAAACACAGGCAAGACATCAAAATGAAATCTCACCAAATGGCCGTGCATAAAACTTGACAATTTGTTGGTCAAAACTTCTCACTCCCTGGTCAAGTATTTTGCAAAACAATACGCCATTTAACTGCTTCAATTTGAGTTTGGTTGTAAAACTTTCCCTCAGCTGGAGTTTTTTTCTTCTGTCCGTTGCCCCATTTTAGGTATCTATATAAATCAGGGAGAGTGTGTGTGTGTGCGTAACCTTTGAACCAGCGAAACAAAATGGTTGAAGGAAAAAAGCTTGCCAAGTTTATTAAAAGTTGCGGCAAGTTGCAGACTCTTTGGGGCTCTCACTCCCTCCCCTCGAAGGACAAAAAGGGGGGTTAAATGGTGGGAGAAGGGGGCTGAGGGGGCGGGTGGGGCCAGAGGGGCGTGGCAGGAAGTGAGCGCTGACAGCTAGCAACTGACAAATGCCAACGCTAACTCACTCAACTCCACGCAAAATGAAATAAAAAATTCTCAAAACGGCCAAGAAGAAAGATTTCAAGTTTCTTCTTTCGCACTTTCTTGTGTTTTCTTTTGTTTTTTCGCTTGTTGCTGTTGTTGTTTGTGTTTTAATTTTTTCCCCTTTTTTTGGCAACATGTTTGAGCGGTTTTTTATTATTATTATCTTTGACCTGACCTGGGACCTTCCCCTTCTTTTAAGCAAATTTTTTCTTCTTGCCCAACTTCCCATCTCAATTTTTATTTATGCACAAACTTTTTGGCGCTTTCTTATGCATTTTGCGTGTAACCTTTGCGTATATTTCACAGTGTGTCACTGTGTTTTTAGGTCAATGGGTTGTGCATACATTTTGGAATGATATACTAATGGGAGTTTGACCATTATGGTGCCAGGAATGCAGTTTGGGTAGATGAAGAAATATGAAAAATTATTATTATTCGTTCTTTTAAAAGCTTTATGATTTTAGTAGATTTTCTCGAAAAATTAAATAGGTTAGTTTTAGAAAATCGTAATAAAATTTAACTTGAATCTAAATGGATTTGCTTCTATACATGATTTTAGCTTTAAAAATCCTTTTATTTTTGGAAACTTTTCAAAGTCGCCTCTTTGATCGGTTTTGGATGAGCACCACAAGAGAGCTACCGACACAGATTCCAATAAACATCAAACATGCCCCACGATTGCATGGCAAACTGACCAAAAGTCCGACAATCTGAACTTTGGACATCAACTGCCGGACTCGCAGTTCAACAAGCTTTGCTCAAGCATCGATAACGTGGCTCCTCTTCCCCATCTCACTTTCTCAGTGCATTTCTCCCCGCCTTTCTCCCAGTATCTCCAGAGATGTTGATGACGACGACGATTCGATGCGATGGGGGGGTTAGCTTGAGTGTGAGTGTGCTGTGCTGCTGTTTTCCAAAGTCCCTGGCAAAACGGCTCTGATTGAACACAACAATTTTGAAATTGCTAAGCACACACGCACACTCACCCACACAAACACACCGAGTGGGCGGAAAATGGAAAAGTACAGTGGGCAGGGCTTTCGGCTCTACACGTTCGCATTACGTGCTGGTGACATTAGTGGCGAAAACGAGCAAGTGAAAAATTTAAGCAGTCCTGTGTTTTGGCTTCAATCAATTGGCTGAAATTCGCATCTGCCAGCCGACACTGAGAGAAAATGTTGTTATTTTACTAATGCTTTATAATTGAAACAACATAATTTTCTCGTAGGTTTTTTAGAATGAAAATGCTATATGATACCCTTGGAATCTTTAAAATATGTTTTAGTGGGTATATATGTAAAAAAAAAAAATAAAATTATGATATAAGAATTTAAGTAGAAATATATTTGTTTTATTATTCCATTAATTATTAGAATTTAAACATATTTAAAATTAAATTTTTTTATTACACTAGTTTACAGCAAAAAAAGATAAACATTGAGACCAATTTTTTTTGATTAGTTTTGAGTTGCTGATCACGCTGAACAAATTAAAAAAAATTCCCAAAGAACCGTTCTGAAGATATTCGCAAAAATCCAGATTTTCGGCACTTCTTTTATAAAACCTAACAGATCTAAAAAACCATTAAACCAATAAACTTGTAACTTACAATATTTAAAAGGCAATATATGCACCTTTCCGAAATGCTATTATTCGTTGTGATCGGGTCGCAATTAATGGAGGTACAACCTGTAAAAGTTCAAAAAAAGTTTCATTTCTGGCGTTTTTTTGTTATAGCTAGTTTTCATTTAATTCAAAAAAATACAAATAAAAATGTTTAAATTATTTTGAGCTTTTAGATCTATAGGCCCTTTTGTTGTTAACGAGTTAAGGCCATATATTTGCAAATGGAGTGCAAATTCTAGGAGATATGCATTTTTTAGTGAAACAACCCATTTCCAAAAATGCTTTTAAAGGCAAGTGGCCTGCTTTTGGTAGTTTGCTTTTTGACATATGAACAAAATAGGAGTATTTATTGTACATTAAGTAGTATACCTATACATATTTCAAATACATTTAAAGTACTTAAACAAAAATCGTAAAACCAAATCTGTGGAGCATCTTTGAAGAAAATATGGTTTTCGAAAATGCATGTCTAAAATATGTTAATTTCATGAGGTTTCAGCATATAAGCGGAAGGAACAGTACCTCAACACCCCTCACATTTTTTCAATCTCTGGTTGCGAAATACACGGGGTGACACAAAAAGTGAGGGGTGAGTGAGGCTTGTAGATGGTTTTCCAAAGGAATTTGCATTTTTCCTACACCAGTGCTTGCTAAGAGGAACAGGATTTCTAACACTCTCACTTTCCCGGTGGTAAGAGAAGTTGTGTGTTCGACCCACCAAATTTTATTGCGTAATTGCCCGTTACCCAAGGAAATGCAAGATATCCGATTGGGACAAATCGGAAAACTTTATTTAGTTTCACTTTCGCTGGAATTGGTTCGTTCGTCAGCTGGCTGTGGCGGCAGGCCTGGTTGGCGTTGCGCCTTCTTCGACTCAAGATCACTGCGGCGGCGGCGCTCCATCTCGGCGTCATCGCTCTCCGCATTCTCGCTGCATTCGCTGTCCCTAGGGGCTCTCCTGCCTCGAGAGTTGTGGGGAGTTTTAAGACTCCACACAACATTTAAGCTCGGAAGAAGACTTTATTATTTGAACTTTTTCGCTCATGATGTAAAGAAACTTCCCGCACTTGCATCCAGCAATAGTCGCCTAGCATTCCTTCATCCCAGAAACCTTGGTAGCGCTTTTCAAATGATGACATATCCTGATGAAACCGTTCTCCTTGTTCATCACTTTCTGCCCCCAAGTTCAACGGAAAGAAATCCAAATGACTGTCAAGGAAGTGCATTTTAAGAGACATTCGCGAACCTGTGTTAAGGCATATGACTAACTTAAAGGATTGTAATTTTATTTAAATGTTTATACCACTCACCAATGGCGTGAAAGGATTTCATCATGGTCTTAATTAAATGACTGAAGTTATCTTTTCTTTCGTTTCCCAAAAATCCGTGAACCACTTCCATACTCACTGGTCTCCAAGGTGGATACACAAAGTTTAGCTGCTTTTTGTGCCTCTGGAATAGCAGGGCAGATGCTTTACATTTTTCACAGCATGATTGGCCAAATCGAAAGGATCATGTCATCGGCGAAAGTAATGTCCTTAAAGCAGCCCTTGTCCGTGCAGAGAACGTTATTCTTCCACCGCTGCACATAAAACTGGGTTTGATGAAAAATTTTGTAAAAGCAATGGCGAAAGATCCGCACAGCAAAGGTATGAAGTACCTTAGAACGAAATTTCCAAAGCTATCCACGGAAAAAGTCAAAGCCGGTATATTTGTTGGGCTGCAAATAAAAAAATTGTTCGCAGACGAACATTTTACAAATTCATTACGACCTGCAGAAAAATCGGCTTGGAACGCTTTTCAGGAAGTGGTTCACGGATTTTTGGGAAACGAAAGAAAAGATAACTTCAGTCATTTAATTAAGACCATGATGAAATCCTTTCACGCCATTGGTGAGTGGTATAAACATTTAAATAAAATTACAATCCTTTAAGTTAGTCATATGCCTTAACACAGGTTCGCGAATGTCTCTTAAAATGCACTTCCTTGACAGTCATTTGGATTTCTTTCCGTTGAACTTGGGGGCAGAAAGTGATGAACAAGGAGAACGGTTTCATCAGGATATGTCATCATTTGAAAAGCGCTACCAAGGTTTCTGGGATGAAGGAATGCTAGGCGACTATTGCTGGATGCAAGTGCGGGAAGTTTCTTTACATCATGAGCGAAAAAGTTCAAATAATAAAGTCTTCTTCCGAGCTTAAATGTTGTGTGGAGTCTTAAAACTCCCCACAACTCTCGAGGCAGGAGAGCCCCTAGGGACAGCGAATGCAGCGAGAATGCGGAGAGCGATGACGCCGAGATGGAGCGCCGCCGCCGCAGTGATCTTGAGTCGAAGAAGGCGCAACGCCAACCAGGCCTGCCGCCACAGCCAGCTGACGAACGAACCAATTCCAGCGAAAGTGAAACTAAATAAAGTTTTCCGATTTGTCCCAATCGGATATCTTGCATTTCCTTGGGTAACGGGCAATTACGCAATAAAATTTGGTGGGTCGAACACACAACTTCTCTTACCACCGGGAAAGTGAGAGTGTTAGAAATCCTGTTCCTCTTAGCAAGCACTGGTGTAGGAAAAATGCAAATTCCTTTGGAAAACCATCTACAAGCCTCACTCACCCCTCACTTTTTGTGTCACCCCGTGTATTTCGCAACCAGAGATTGAAAAAATGTGAGGGGTGTTGAGGTACTGTTCCTTCCGCTTATATGCTGAAACCTCATGAAATTAACATATTTTAGACATGCATTTTCGAAAACCATATTTTCTTCAAAGATGCTCCACAGATTTGGTTTTACGATTTTTGTTTAAGTACTTTAAATGTATTTGAAATATGTATAGGTATACTACTTAATGTACAATAAATACTCCTATTTTGTTCATATGTCAAAAAGCAAACTACCAAAAGCAGGCCACTTGCCTTTAAAAGCATTTTTTGGAAATGGGTTGTTTCACTAAAAAATGCATATCTCCTAGAATTTGCACTCCATTTGCAAATATATGGCCTTAACTCGTTAACAACAAAAGGGCCTATAGATCTTGTTGGGGCGGGGGTGGCTTGATTGAAGTAGTTGTTGAGTCCCAGGAAAAACGGTGGAAACCCGCGTAGAAATTATGATCGAAAATACGGGAGAACTTTCGGGGTTTTGCGCGACGTGCGGCTGTTTATTTGACACTTGAAAATAGAACTGACTACAAGAATCTTAGCTTAGAGGCTCCTGAGCGGAGCGGAGACTTGGGGGAGAGTTGGAGAGGGAGAGCGAAGGGCAGTGCGAGCGAGCGAGATGTGGAGATCTGGAGAAAACTGCCGCTCGACACTGCCTACCGAAATTAAACGCCCTTTTGGCGTGAACATTCTCCCCCCCCTTGCGAGGACCACCGTAGCAAAACATCAGGAGAAGTTTCCGCAGGATAGCGGGTGTGATCGTCCAAGTGTAGAAGAGTGTGGTGGTCCTTTCCACACTTCTGGCAGTGATTACCACTGCGGCACGAGTCCTGGGAGTGATGGTGAGCTAAACAATTGGAGCAGTATTTATGGACGTGAACTGCCTGGAGCCTTTTCTGGGCGCTAAGCCTCAGGAAACGGTGGCATTTCCGTAGAGGATGGATTTTTTGACAGACTCGGCATTGGTAGGATTTAATACCTCGGGAACGTCTGTCATCCAAGGCGGGATATGGAACCCAATAATCGGAATTGGAATTATTTGTAGGAAGGACACTTGTAATCGGGTCCGGATCGGAAATTCGGTTAGTCCCATGCACGTTGGAAACACGCGCTGAGAAGGACGAAATTATGTGTGGGATTGAGGCGGACACTGGCCCTGGAGGTTTGGATGGAATCGAAGTCATTGTAGAATTGTTGCTTGGATGCAACAGCGTGTGGTGCCGACTTTGGCAAGTGAAACAATTTTGGACGCTTGTGCAATCACCAAGGTGATGGCTGGTTGCAAAGCAATTTGAGCACAACTGTTTATCGCGGATGTAGGCTGACCGATCATTCACCGTCATTTTTAGGAAGCGTGGACATGTACGCACGGGATGGTTCTTCTTTGAACACAGATCGCAAACTTTGGTTATCGGAACTACCCTCGTAGTGAAAGAATTTATTCTTGGCAATTCTGCCATTCGATGTGTCTCTTTGGGCTGGACATGTAGTGAATGAACAGACCGGATGCTATCGACGGCCTCTAGAGTTCGATGGCGCTCTGTTAAAAAGGAATTAAGCTCGAGCCAAGTTGGAATTTCGGCTTTATTGTGGATGGATTGCTCCCATAATGAGAGCGTGAGCTTTGGTAGCTTTGTGGAGCAAATGTAGACTAGAATAGGGTCCCAATTCTCAATTTGAATGCCGGATAGTTTTAGGGCAGTTAAACACCCTTGAATGGTGGTTTGAAGTTCCTTCAAGGCATCTCCAGACTCTTGTGCAATGGATTGCACATTGAACAATGTTTTTAGGTGGCTGTTCACCTGAAATCGCTTGTTTTCGAAACGCTCAGTTAGATTTGTCCAAGCTGAGCGGAAGCCATCATTGGTGAGTGGGGATTTTGAAACTATGGAATTAGCTTCGCCACTTGTTTTTGAATTTAAATGGAATAATTTTTCAACGGGCGTTAGACTCGGATTGTCTATATATATCGCCGTGAAAAGGTCCCGGAAAGTAGGCCAGCGAAGATAATCGCCCGAAAAAACCTCTGTGTCGATAGGAGGGAGCCGACAGCCATAAGATAATACACTTTGGGACGGAGTTACTGGAGCTTGAGATTTTTGGGAGGAGCCCTGTTGGATTTCGATTTGCTCGAGGATCTGAGCGGCGACCTTTTCGTATACATCGTACGTTATATTGTATTTCGCCTTGAGCATAGATTTCGTATCTGCGGCACTATCGCCTGCAGCCAAAATGCAATCGGAGCATACGTCATATGATTCCTTGACCTTTTGCCACAAGGAACTGACATGCTCCCTACGGATTTTGAGGACGGATAAGGTAGGGGTGGATGCACCCGGAACAGTAATGATAGCTTCAAAATGGATCAGAGTGTCAGCTGTGACAATAAATTTATTTAAAGCGGATTTTGCTTGGGATGCCATGTCAAATAATAACTATTTATAGAGGTGGGTAAAAAATTAATAAACAATTTGGAATTTAGGAACCAATTGAAAAGTCCGTAAGGATATACGGTCACACTGGAGTGTACTGTGGAGGTTTTATGGAACCGTAATATAAATTTTTAGAAATAATTTCGACAGAAAATATTTAAGGTGGGCGCAAAAATATTAATTAAAATATTTAATGGAGACCAGACTAGTATAATATGGTCACACTGACACTCGTGGAAGCGTATATTAATTTTGGAACTTTATTAGTAATTTTGAATTTTTGGTTAAATATATTTGAAAAAATAATATATTTTAATTTTCTGAATACCCTTGAACCACGGTGCGGTTCGGAATGTGTGTAAGTACGTTATGTCTATACGTGTGTATGTATGTACGAACAGCGGGACAGGGTAAGGGCACCGATTGCGGGAGTTTTGGAGACGAATAACGGAATGGCGTTGAAAAGCAAAATATGTTTGCGGGAATTTCTCAAAATTGAAACAATTAGCTCATAATGTAAGTAGATAGAGTGGACTGTATTTTTTGAATATTTATGCAAAAATATATGCACGCAGCAGGAAACACAGTAAAAACACAAAAGCTGCCAATTTTGGCGGATCACTTTTATTTTGAAATATTCACTGTGGCTGGATTATATATTTTTTACACAAGGAAAAATTTAGTTTATAGACCACGAATATATATTTTAAAAAATAGGATATATGTATTGTGTTTGTGTTATTAGGGTCTTGGAATTTATGTAGCAGTGCAGAGTAGTAGAATTGGACTTTACTGGAATATTTATGTAAAAATATATACACGCAGCTGGAACACAGTAAAAACACAGAGTGCAATTTTTGCGGAACAATTTGAAAAATAGGAGACTTTTACTGTGGCTGGGTAATATTTTACACACACTTCGAGTTTTTAGGAATATATATTTATTTGTAACTTAAATAAATTATCATTGCGGATTTGCAAACTTTTTTATAGCAACGGAATTATTTGGAGTGTACGGAATATGGGCACAAAGGAATTGCGATATATTGGAATATATATATTAAATGCCGTTGCGTCGGATTAAATCTCTTTTGGATTTAGACAAGAAATCATACAACAAGTTGAACGAAATGGGGTTCGAACAACTGGCTGTATGACCGGCAAATAATAGGAATTGGAAATGGAACTTAGCTGAAGCGGTTCAAGCCACCGTAGGCGCTGGAGAAAATCCAGGAAAATTCCAGGAGAGGAAAAAATCCAAAATTTGAAGTCTGGCTCGACTGGACCAAATGTTGGGGCGGGGGTGGCTTGATTGAAGTAGTTGTTGAGTCCCAGGAAAAACGGTGGAAACCCGCGTAGAAATTATGATCGAAAATACGGGAGAACTTTCGGGGTTTTGCGCGACGTGCGGCTGTTTATTTGACACTTGAAAATAGAACTGACTACAAGAATCTTAGCTTAGAGGCTCCTGAGCGGAGCGGAGACTTGGGGGAGAGTTGGAGAGGGAGAGCGAAGGGCAGTGCGAGCGAGCGAGATGTGGAGATCTGGAGAAAACTGCCGCTCGACACTGCCTACCGAAATTAAACGCCCTTTTGGCGTGAACAGATCTAAAAGCTCAAAATAATTTAAACATTTTTATTTGTATTTTTTTGAATTAAATGAAAACTAGCTATAACAAAAAAACGCCAGAAATGAAACTTTTTTTGAACTTTTACAGGTTGTACCTCCATTAATTGCGACCCGATCACAACGAATAATAGCATTTCGGAAAGGTGCATATATTGCCTTTTAAATATTGTAAGTTACAAGTTTATTGGTTTAATGGTTTTTTAGATCTGTTAGGTTTTATAAAAGAAGTGCCGAAAATCTGGATTTTTGCGAATATCTTCAGAACGGTTCTTTGGGAATTTTTTTTAATTTGTTCAGCGTGATCAGCAACTCAAAACTAATCAAAAAAAATTGGTCTCTGCGTTTATCTCGAAATAAAATTTAAAGTTGTAAACTAGTGTTATCAGAGCTTGTTGACTGC
>JBAMCF010000833.1:0-38652 GCA_037075285.1 Drosophila lutescens | reverse complement strand
GTTTAGAGAAATAATGCAAAAGACACGAAGTTAATGGAATTACTGAGAGAGTAATTTTTTTAAATTTGACTTTTTTGGCAACTAAGAACAATTTGTAAAAGAATGGCCATATATGGGATTTACATTTTTAAGTCAATGCTCCATAGTCCATTGTTCCTTAATTTAAAGTCAGTGGTAGTAGCGTTCTCTCTTGTTTTAAATTTCTTTTATGTTTTCATACAACATGTTTTATGTTTTCATACAACAAAAATAATAGCAAAACAAAATTTGTAAGATTGCGTTATGGCTGCATTAATAACAACAGTTTACAAAAAAAAAAAAAGACCTCTTCCTACTCGAAGGCAATCTTGGTTTTCCGGTAAAGTACATCTCCCTGATTAAGAAATGGGCACTTAAAATTTGTTTTATGGTGTCAATTTTTTTTAAGTGTAAAAACGTTTTTGGGCCTTTTTTATTTATGTCGACGACTCATTTTGCAGATAATATAATGCCATTTAACTTTCTTATATACAGCACTGAGTTCCAGTCATTAATTTAGTAGCTACACCTCGTCAAAGTTAAAAAGTTGGAAAAAATGCAAAAAATACACATAAAAAAATTCAAAAAAATACAAATAACAAGAGAGAACGCTATAGTCGGGTTGGTGTCCCGACTATCTAAAGGGGAGTGCGAGGGAGATAGATATATAAACAATTTTGATTGCGTATAACTTTTTAATGAATGGTCCGATTTGAAAAATGTCTTCTACATTTCGATAGGTATTAATAAACACTATAAAGTTGCGTTTATATATTTTTAAAATCATAAAATATGTGGCCTCCAGACACATTTGAAAATCGTTTATGGCGATTGTGGGCGTTAGGGGGGCGTGGCACCTCGATGAAACAAACTTGCGCTGCGTAGGAAGCCCAGAATATGTGTGTGAATCTCAACCTTAGCTTTATAGTTTCCGAGATCTCAGCGTTCATACAGTTGTAATATATCGACTCGATGACCCTGATCAAGAATATATATACTTTATAGGGTCGGAAACGCTTCCTTCTCCCTGTTACATTTTTGCACGAATACAATATATCTTCCTAAAATACACGCCTGAAAACCGAAATTAGTTTTATAGCAATTTCGGTTTTCAGACGTGTATTTTTATTTGTTTTTTGTACTTTTTATGTATTTTTAATTTTTTTCAACTTTTTAACTTTGTGGAGGTGTACTCTAATCTAATGACGAAGTTAAAGGGCATATATTACCTGTAAATGAGTCGTCGATAACCTCAATCGGTTTAACAGAACTCAAGATAGAAAATAAAAAGGGCCAAAAACTTTTTACACTTAAAAAATTGACACCATAAAAATATTTGAAGTGTCTATTTTTTAATCAGGAGAACACCGGAAAACAAGCTTGCCTTCGAGTAGGAAGAGGTAGATTTTTTTTGTAAACTGGCGTAATCGTTTAAATATCTTTATTTGTTTAATTTTTTAGATAATAGTTTTAAATTGTAAATGGTGGGTTTTAGCCAGCTCATTGTATTATAATGAAACGACTGTATAGTTTTAAGGTGATATCGTATTGCGCAGCAGATGCAGAACGGCCGCTATTGTCATAGCAAACCCTAGCAACCACTTTATTATTTTTATTAAACAATTCTGACATTCAAAAAATATACATATATTTTACACGATCTGTAACGTATTCTTCAAAGTTTAAATAGTTGTTTTATAAAGAAAATATAATGTCGGACACGGAAACATTCGTGCGATTTTACCAATATTTCTGAGCAGAATCCTACCTCAGTCCCTGAACCAGAGCAATGGCCCTTCTCCCGAACCATCCACTCTTCTCAAATTTCAAGACTCTTTAAAGGGTCACCTATTACGAACTAAGCGCGACATAGAAAATGAAATTGCGGAAATAAAATATCAAGTTAAACTGAAAGAACAACGACGAGAAGAGCAGGGGTTGTCTTTATATGACATGCAACAGAAAATGAAATTTCAAGAAGAGCAAATTAATGAATTATCTGCTATAAGAAAAGCATTTAAAAAATCGGGAGGAGAAGAATTCAATGCAAGAATTTTAAAAGGAATACGAAGAAAAAATTAAGCTAACCAAATTACAAAAAAATCTATACCATGAAAGAATGGTTAGCTCGAAGATTTGCAAAGCTTAGGTAGTAATATCAAAATGGGCTTGTAATGTAGAGGATGAAGTAAAAATGCTAAACGCATTGTTAGTAGAGACACAGCTGCAAAGCCAGCTATCCCAAGAAAAAACTAAATTCAGATATACTTTTTTACCGGCTAGATATGGAAGTTAAAAAGAGAGAGAAAGAATTAATTTTGATTTGTGAAGAAGAAGCTGAAATGAAAGAGGTGGTAAATATTCTAAATATGAGCATAGCGAATGCTAATACAGACTTAGAAGTTTTGCAAAATGAACATAAGCGTCTTACACAAGCATGGAGCGAGGTTCATTGCCATTCAGTTGAGAGACCATATTTTATTTCAAGTTCAAGATACCAAGGTAAGTATCGAAAGAACTAAAACGCTTCTCTTAATTTTAAAAAACTTTTTTTATCAGAAAACACAGGGAATCAATAAAATTAAATTTGGCTGGAATCGAAGCATTAAAAAGCAGATTGGAGGAAATGGAACTTAATAAAAAACGAGTCATTCGAACGACTGCCGTGAGACTAATTCATTAAAACGAGATCAAGTAATTAAGTATTTTGACTTTTCTCTATGAACATAGCTTTTGGTTTATACATATACATATATTCAAGAGGTAAAAAACTAGTGACGATCATCTTCAACATAAAAGATCGAAGCCAAGATATGGCGACGCTTTTTTTTTGTTTAATTGATTTATAACTTAATATTACGTGGGGTAAAAAATAAATAAAAATACTCCAAAATTAATAAATTTGACAAGCATTCAGATGAAAATAACACCCACAATGGTTCAAACTAAAAAAAAAATATTTTAGTCGCGGTTTTCTGCAAATCGGCATATTTAATCTTTCTAAAAAAAATAGTATAATGTACAATACATAATTTGTGTTGGCCCCTGAAAGTTTCGTCATGGGACCTCCATTACTTTCTGCATAATTTAATAAAACAATAAAAAATAAGAAAGGAAGCTAGCTTCGGCAAGCCGAAGCTTATATACCCTTGCAGATCATTCTTTTAATTTACAAATCGCAAAAATGTTAAATTTCCTATTATTTCACATTAATTTTTCGATCGTTTCTATGGCAGCTAAATGATATAGTAGTTCGATCTTTTTAAAATTAAAATCGAAATTCGGAAATATTTAAAAATAGTCATATCCAAGAGTAGAAGAGAATGTAATAAAAATCAACAAAGATATAATTTTTTTCCTATTAATTTCCATTTAATTTTTCGACCGTTCCTATGGCAGCTATATGATATAGTGATCCGATTTTTTAAATATTTAATTCGAAATTCAGAAATATATAAAAAATAATATTCCCAAGATTGGAAGGTAATACTTCAAAAAACACCGAAGCTAGAATTTTTTTAACGTTTTTTTTGTCGATCCTTCCAATGGGAGCTATAGGATATATTTGTCCGATCCGGTCGGTTCCGACTTATATACTACCTGCAATAGTAAAAAGACTTTTGGGAAAGTTTCATCCCGATAGCTTAAAAACTGAGAGACTAGTTTGCGTAGAAACAGACAGACGGACAGACGGACAGACGGACAGACGGACAGACGGACGGACAGACGGACATGGCTAGATCGACTCGTCTAGTGATGCTGATCAAGAATATATATACTTTATGGGGTCGGAAACGTCTCCTTCACTGCGTTGCAAACTTCTGACTGAAATCATAATACCCTCTGCAAGGGTATAAAAAATCCATTTGACAGAAGCCAAGATATGGCGACGCTTTTTTTTTTGTTTAATTGATTTATAACTTAATATTACGTGGGGTAAAAAATAAATAAAAATACTCCAAAATTAATAAATTTGACAAGCATTCAGATGAAAATAACACCCACAATGGTTCAAACTAAAAAAAAAATATTTTAGTCGCGGTTTTCTGCAAATCGGCATTTTTATTCTTTCTAAAAAAATAGTATAATGTACAATACATAATTTGTGTTGGCCCCTGAAAGTTTCGTCATGGGACCTCCATTACTTTCTGCATAATTTAATAAAACAATAAAAAACAAGAAAGGAAGCTAGCTTCGGCAAGCCGAAGCTTATATACCCTTGCAGATCATTCTTTTAATTTACAAATCGCAAAAATGTTAAATTTCCTATTATTTCACATTAATTTTTCGATCGTTTCTATGGCAGCTAAATGATATAGTAGTTCGATCTTTTTAAAATTAAAATCGAAATTCGGAAATATTTAAAAATAGTCATATCCAAGAGTAGAAGAGAATGTAATAAAAATCAACAAAGATATAATTTTTTTCCTATTAATTTCCATTTAATTTTTCGACCGTTCCTATGGCAGCTATATATATATAGTGATCCGATTTTTTAAATATTTAATTCGAAATTCAGAAATATATAAAAAATAATATTCCCAAGATTGGAAGGTAATACTTCAAAAAACACCGAAGCTAGAATTTTTTTAACGTTTTTTTTTGTCGATCCTTCCAATGGGAGCTATAGGATATATTTGTCCGATCCGGTCGGTTCCGACTTATATACTACCTGCAATAGTAAAAAGACTTTTGGGAAAGTTTCATCCCGATAGCTTAAAAACTGAGAGACTAGTTTGCGTAGAAACAGACAGACGGACAGACGGAAGAGAGACAGACGGACAGACGGACGGACAGACGGACATGGCTAGATCGACTCGTCTAGTGATGCTGATCAAGAATATATATACTTTATGGGGTCGGAAACGTCTCCTTCACTGCGTTGCAAACTTCTGACTGAAATCATTATACCCTCTGCAAGGGTATAAAAAGCGTCGCCATATCTTCGCTTCGTAAGAAAGAAACTTTGTAAGCGTAAGAAACTTTCAGTTGTTCCACATAGGAAGCAATTGTTTGTTTCTAGATTTACCCCGGATACCAAATCTGAGGATGTTTTGGAATTCATACGTGAAAAATTCCCATCCGAGGACATTGAAGTTGAACAATTTCGATTTTCGTACGCCCGTAGGATATCTTCTTTTAAAATATTTGCTCCGCCTGATGTGTTTAATGTACTTCTTTCTGAAAGCTTTTGGCTTAATGATGATTTGGTAATTAAAGAATTTGTTCCCAATAAACCGAGAACAAATAACAGGCCTCCCACTGTGCCTAATAATCGGCTTTCCACTGTGCCTAATAACCGGCCTTCCACTGTGCCAAAAAACTAACAGGTTTATTTTTGGCTTATCAAAATGTTAGAGGACTAAATATGAAGCTACCAAAGCTTTATGCTGACTCCTCTGCATTTACTGAAGATATTTTGGCTTTTACGGAAACTTGGCTGAAACCAGAGATATCTGACTCTGAAGTTTTGTCAATGAACTTTAACACCTACAGGACCGATCGCTCCCCGCGTAGGGGGGGTGGTGTACTGATTGCCGTTACCTCTAGTTTAACATCGGAGAGACTTAACATTCATATCCCTAACGATATTGAATTTGTTAGTGTCAAAGTTTCCATTCAATCATTATCTATTTTTGTAACCTGTTCTTATATTCCTCCTGGCTCTGATTTAATAATTTATGAGCACCATCTGTCTGCTATAAAATCTGTTCAGTCCTTCCTTACCAACAGAGACCTTTTGATTGTTTTGGGTGACTTCAATCTCCCTAATATCTCTTGGTCTCTTCCCACTGACTCACTTGTAGCTACACCTTTATCTGCCCATGATTTTGTGGATGGCCTTTTAGAATTATCGTTACAGCAAGTAAGCTTTATACGAAATTCATTAAATAGACAATTAGATCTAGTATTTGTTTTAGATCCGCATGAAGTTACGGTATCTAGAATTGACGCACTTGTTGTACCTGAAGACCGGTATCATCCAACATTGGAATTGACAATTGGCCTCCCCTGTACTAATACCCTTTCTCCTTTAGTTCCTCAAACTAAAATGAGATGCTTTCGTAAATGTGACTATACTAAACTAAACTACATGATTTCGCAATATAATTGGACTGATTTGTACAATTGCATGGATATTGAATGTGCAATTGAACTTTTCTATAGCGTTTTAAACACTTTTTTTGACGAATGCGTTCCTGACAGGCTTCCTCCTAAGCTAAACAGGCCTCCTTGGTTTAACAATGCGCTTCAAAGACTTAAAAATCTTAAATCAAACACTTATAAAAAGTATAAAAAATCGGGTAAGCCATCTGATTTTTCGAAATACGTGGTGGCTCGTTCAGATTTTAATGTTCTCAACAGTCATTGCTATTCCATGTATTTAAATCGATGTAAATTCGAATTTTCAAATGATCCGAAGCAGTTTTATAACTTCGTTAATGCCAAGCGTAAGTCTTCGGCATTGCCTTCATCGGTACGTTTAAACTCAAAAGAGGCATCGTCGGATTTTGAAATTGCGGATTTATTTGCCGAGTTTTTCCAAACTACTTATAGTTCGGCTGCTTGGTCAAACCCTACCTACCCTAACCCCTTAAATAGGGCTAATTGTATTTTTACCCCTGTAATTACCGAAAGTTCTCTTTTAAAGGATTTAGCAACAACAACGCCAACGTATTCTCCCGGTCCTGATGGACTCCCTGGGAGTGTGCTTAAGTTTTGTGCTTCAACCATTTGTAAACCGATTCTTAAACTTTTTCATTTGTCTATTTCATCATCAGTTTTTCCAACTATCTGGAAGGACTCTTTCATTATTCCACTCCACAAAAAGGGTGCGAAGGCGGATGCCCAGAATTATAGAGGCATTTCTAAATTGTCGGCAATTCCTAAAGCATTTGAACGTATTATTACTTCTCATTTGCAGCATTTATGTTCCTCGCTAATATCACCGTGTCAGCATGGTTTTGTTAAGCGAAGATCAACCACCACCAACCTTCTTGAATTGTCATCCATTGTAATAAATGGATATAAGAATAACATGCAGACAGACGTTATATATACAGATTTTAGTAAGGCCTTTGACTCTGTTAACCACTCTCTCCTTTTATTCAAATCTATTCAAATCCATGTAATCTATTAACTTGGATTTCAAGTTACTTGAATGGTAGGACTCAGAGGGTTATATTTAAGAGCGCTGTTTCTATTAGTTATTAGTTATTCTCTTCAAAATACACCACTCGACCGTATATATTCAATTAACGATTTAGGTGTTCTTCTCGACCCAAAACTTAAATTTGATTGCCACATAATGGCCACTGTCAATAAAGCTATGAGTGTTTTTGGGTTTATAAAGCGTTGGTCAAAAGAATTTGATGACCCTTATACAACCAGATTATTATTTACCTCCCTTGTCCGTCCTATTTTGGAATATTGTTCTTCAGTTTGGAGTCCACAATATCAAGTGCACATCGACCGTATTGAGTCGGTGCAAAAAAAATTTCTTCTATTTGCCCTTCGTAGTTTGAACTGGGATCAAAACGTAAGGCTTCCTTCCTACCAGAGTAGATTACTATTGCTTAATTTACCTACACTTGAAAACCGTAGAATAATGCTTGGTACTATTTTTATGCATAATCTTATAAGAGGTGATATTGATTCTGTAGAACTGGTAAACCGTTTAACTTTTAATGTTCCCGTTAGACTAACACGAAATTATTACCCTCTTAATTTGCCTCGATGTACATCAAATTTTACTCTGCATGAGCCCTTTCTTGTTCTATGTAAAAATTATAACAATCTTTATCATTTAATTTGCACTTCAACATCTATCCCCGTATTAAAAACTAAAATTTTATCTCATTTGCTTCAATCTTAGTTGTAGTATTTGTAGTATTTGTTTCATGTATTTTCCTCGCGAACTCGCATTTTTGCCCTAATTGATAAAGGGTCCCGCGCGTAACAAGCACGTGCTTGGTATCGTTGGGCCACTTGTTTGTACTGCTCGTAGTGCATCAACGTCCATCAAATGCTTTCCTTTATTTCGTATAATTCATTCCTAGCGCCAACAAAATTCGTGGCGTTGTCGCAGTATATTTTTTCTGCTATTCCTCTACGTCCGTTGAATCTTTTGAGTGCTGCAAGGAAGGCTTGAGTGGTTAAATCTGATACCACTTCCAAATGCACTGCCTTGGTGGAAAACAGCAGAAAATAGCTAAATACACCTTGTGTGGCTTTTTTCCTCTGATTTTGTAATGAACCCAGAATGGTCCACAATAATCTACTCCGCTGATTCTAAATGGTCTTGAGGCCCTTACTCGATCCCCTGGTAACGGACTCATGATTTGTTTTAATAGTCTTGGCCGAGCCCGACAGCAAATAACGCACCGTCGTACGGTTGTCGATGCGAGTTGTTTTCCGTTGATTGTCCAAAATCGTTGCCTTGTAATTGCCAATAAAGCCTGGGGGCCGCAGTGCTTGAATTGCCTATGTTTATCTTCAAACATGAGTCGAGTTACCTCATGATTAGCTGGAAGCATCATAGGGTGTTTTTCGTCGAATGTTAAATTTGAGTTCTGCAATCGTCCTCCTACTCGCAACAGATTGTTTTTGTCCAGAAGCGGATCCAACGATCGATAAGGATCTGATACTGCTACACATCCACCCTTTTTTAGTTGATTGATTGTTGCCTGGAACCCTGCTCCTTGTATTTTTTGCATTATTCGTTGTAGTGCTTCTTCCCGCTCTTTTGTAGTTATCGGTCCTGTTTCTCTTTGTTTGCCCCTTTTACAATTATTTAAGAAACGTAGCATCCATCCCGTGATTGTTATCAACGTATTAAAAGATCCACGATGATTGATCTCCTTCGTCCAATCACTGCTTGTTGTGGTTGCCATTACCTGGGTGTTGACGTTTCTTCGCTCGAGATCTTCGCCATCGAATATCGGCTTGGTTGATTGCTTCCATGTCTCCTGTTCTGTTGTCAAAAAAGGCGGACCACAGAACCAAAAACTTCTATGCCTCAATTGTTGCGCTGAACATCCTCTGGATACTAGGTCTGCTGGGTTGTCTTCGGATGATACGTGAGTCCAATGACTTGGATTTGTTAGTTCATGGATTCTGGATATTCTATTTGCTACAAATGTGTGAAACGATGATGCTGATGCATTTATCCATGCCAATACTCTCGTAGAATCGGTCCAATACTGCGAGCTCTGCTCCCAGCACGGCTGCACATAGCTCTAATCTCGGTATTGTCTGTTTTGCTAATGGTGCTACGCGTGATTTTGCGCAGAGAAGATTGCTCACTATTGACCCGTTGACTGTGGTTGTGCGGATGTATGCCGATGTTCCGTAGGCGACTTCGGATGCATCAGTGAATATGTGAAGTTGTATAGTTTTTGACTTGTCATCTGGGAATGGGCATCTAGGTAATTCTATGGTTGTTAAAATTTGAGTGTTCTTCCGAAATGCTTGCCAGTGATTTGTATCTTCCTTGTCTAGTCGTATATCCCAGTCGAGAGCCTTTTGCCATAATTGTTGCATAAATATCTTTGCTGTTGTGGTTATGGGGCAAAGTAATCCTAGTGGATCAAATATTTTTGCAAGCTCTGAACAGACAATTCGCTTTGTGACCTTTCCTTGTTCATATGGGGTCACCCGACCTAGAAGTTTGTCTTCCCAACGTCCTTATTGTGGCATCGGAAAATTTGCTGAAGTCGAGATCCAGAGCCTGATCATCCTTTGGAATGTTTTTTAGCAATTCTGGATGATTTGAACACCATTTTCGTAACTTCATTTTTGCTTCCCCGAGAATCTCACAGATTTGAGCTTGCTGTTTCATTGCTTCTTCTATTGTGTCTGCCCCGGATAGGCAATCATCTACGTAGAAGTTTTGCTTAATGGCCGTTGCACCTAATAGCTGAGTTTTTGAAGCTATTGATGCCAAATGTTGTAAACATTTTGTCGCTAGGTAAGGGGCGCATGCTGTCCCATATGTTACTGTGTTTAACTGAAAATATCTCATTTTTTCGTCTGGTGTCCGTCGCCAAAGTATAAGCTGATACGCCTTGTCCTTTGGGTGAACCCAAATTTGTCGATACATTTTTTCGATGCCTGCTGTAAACACAAACCGGTATGTACGAAAATGTAACAGAATTGATAACAGCTCACTTTGTACTGTTGGTCCAACTCTCAAAATGTTGTTTAGACTGTTACCTGTCGAGCTTTTTGCTGAGGCATCAAACACTACTCTTAATTTTGTGGTGGAGCTGTCTGGTTTCAGAACGCAGTGATGGGGAATGAAATAATGGGTGTTTGGAACTTTTGACAGCTGCACTTCTGTCATATGTTTTAAATGTTCATACTCATCCATAAACGCCACGTATCCCTCTCGTGTTGTGGGATTTCTTTGTAGTCGTCTCTCTAAACTCTTAAATCTTTTTTGGGCCGTGCACAATGATTGCCCCAAACCCTTGGGGTCTTCCGAGAATGGTAGTCTTACCATTAGTCGTTGATCGGCACACAGTTTTACATTTGTTGTAAAATGTTCTTTGCAGAGCCGTTCCTGAACTGTTAATGGCTGTAGTTCAGTAGTAAAGGTGTCTAGTTTCCAAAATTTTTCCAATGCTGAAGAAAGATCTTCCTCTTTATTTATAGTGAGTTTTCCTGTTACGGCTGTTGTGTATGGTTGTTTGATCGGGCCCATGACAATCCATCCAAGGGCGGTTTCCATTAAACGTGGCTTCTCCTTTCCTAAGTTGATGATACCACCCTTTAATATTCGTGTAAAAACTTCAGCGCTGAGGATTAAGTCTATGCTCCCTGGTTGTCGAAAGTCAGGGTCAGCCAATACTAAATCGTCGGGAATGTTCAGTGTTTCCCTTATTGGTTCGGACGGTTGATTGTCCATTACGTGTGGTACGATTATTACGTCGATGTCCATCTGAAACCTTGATGTTACTGAAGAGATTCGTAGTCGGGCCTGTTCTGAGGCATTTTGAATGAGGCATTTTGAATGAATCCACCGACCCCATGGAAGTTTACTGATGTTTTCGTGGTGATTAAAGCCAGTCGGTCTGCCATTTTTCTGGATATAAGATTTAGTTGAGACCCAGAGTCAAGTAATGTGCGACATTGTTCCAGTCGGGTGGTGAGACCTTGTACTGCAACTGTGGCTGTGGCCAACAATACGTAACCCCTTTGTGGTTGTTGACAAGACATGGTTGTAACCAAGTTGTTGCTGGTCTGTTGGTGATTTGACGGTTGTTCCTCCTGATGTGGAGGTAGTTGGTTCTGGGTGGTTACGACCGACACAAGTGCTGAAGATTCTTGATGTGGGTGCAGAGTCGAATGGTGTCTTTGACGGCAAAAACGACAAGTTACTGTGGATGGACAGTTGCTCGTCTTATGATAGGTTGACAGGCAATTGACACACCTTGCCATTGTTACTATTGTCTGGCGTCGCTTTTCTGCATCCATCTAGCGAAATATGGGACACGACAGTGCGCGATGTGAGCTTGTATTGCATATTTTGCAGATGTTGTCTCGTTGGTTGGTTTGTCTTGAATGACCTAATGGTTGAGAGTCCAGTGTTTCCAGCATTCCGGATCGCCGTTCGAGAAAGGATAAAACACTGTCTAGTAATGGTACTTCAGTAGGTGAGTTGGCTGAATCTTCGAGTGCAGCTAGAGTGTGTTGATCGAGCTTTCGACGCACTAAGAACCCGATTATTGGATCCCAATTTTTTGTGGAAATGTCCAAATTTTTTAGGGTAGTCATCGCATTCTTAATTGTGTCATGAAGTGCTCGTAACTGACGCGCTGAACCATCTATTGGTTTGTAATCAAACATTTTTGCAATGGCTGGACGTTGCAGCGTCTCTGTAGTTGTCGGATAGCCAAGTCCATTGATGAGTTAGTGATTGGGGCCGTACTGACTTGAGTTCCGGGTCCTTTAAATTGTTTTGTGTTCGCCGCGGGGCTTTCTGAGGACCACTTCCTGAAGGGATGTTGTCTCTAAATAGATTTTGATATTTTTCTACCAGCTCTTTTAATGCCGTTAATCTCGAGGCATATTCTTCACCGGTAGGTAATGCCACCTTTTCGACCTCTTCATCTAGGTCACAAAACTGTTGCCAGAGATCGTTCAACTGGTTTAGTCGACCGGAATAATAGCCGTCTCGTCGGCGTCGTTCGGCTGAGTCCTTGCCATAATTCTTGATGATTTGTTGGATCTGACCTTGTACCTCATTTTGATCGGCAAGTAGCCGATTGTGTAAGTCAACTCTATTCTGACTTGTCAGGAAGTTGGCTCGCGGACGTATGTAACGGGCTAGGAACCGTGTTGCCAATGATGTGGAGGACGGCATGGAAACCGTGTTGGGCGTGGGTTAAGTGACGGCTGTGAACCGTGTTGGGCGGAGGTAGCGGCAGGACGAAAAAAAAACTTGATTACGGCTTGCGAACTGCGGGTTGATAAAAGGCACTGCGCTTGAGTTGAATCACGGGAATGCGTGGTGAATTAAGACACTTGGGTGAGCGGTTTGAGTTTGTAACTGTCTTTATTCATCTGTTGGTGCTATCTTAAATACTATTCTAACCCGGAAAACCGGCACATATAATTATCCGGGTCATACATGTATAGCTGTACCGATGACTTAATTACTTATTTTTGACCTGCTGACTTGGTACTGGTGACTGACTGAACTCTGCTGCGTCTGCACTGCTGCGTTCTGTTGATTCTGCTACTGGGCGCTGGTGACCGACTGAACTCTGCTGCGTCTGCACTGCTGCGTTCTGTTGATTCTGCTACTGGGCGTCTGATCGCTGTATGAGTTCTGCTGCGTCTGCACTGCTGCGTTCTGTCGATTCTGCTACTGGGCGCCTGGTCGCGGCGTGGGTTCCAATAATTGTGGCTACATGTTGGCCAACACGACTTACACCCCAGTTGCGTTGGGTGGTCTTTGTTGTTGACCGTGTTGAGCAACCTTGGTGTTGAGAAATAGATCGGTCATTTATTATTGTTTTCTAATCGCACCTAGTTAAATGCTCATCATTGTATTATTTCCTAATCGCACCTAGTTAAATGCACATCATTGTTCTGCACTCTACATAAAAGCTTTAAGCTCACACGCATAGCCGAAACTGCAGTCGATCCGCATTAGTATTGGAGCTTGGTCAAATGCTAACCCTTAAATAAGGCTAATTGTATGTTTTCCCCTGTAATTACCGGAAGTTCTCTCTTAAGAGATTTAGCAACAACAACGCCAACTAATTCGCCCGGTCCAGATGGGTGTGCGCTTAAATTTTGTGCATCAATTATTTGTAAGCGGATTCTTAAACTTTTTCATTTCCAACTAAATGGAATTACTCTTTCATTATTCCACTCCACAAAAAGGGCGCGAAGGCGGATGCCCAGAATTATAGAGATATTTCTAAAATGTCGGCAATTTCTAAAGCATTTGAACGTATTATTACTTCTCATCTGCAACATTTATGTTTCTCGCTAATATCACCGTGGCAGTATGGTTTTGTTAAGCGAAGATCGACAACCACCAACCTTCTTGAATTGTCATCTATTGTAGTAAATGGAATTAAGAATAAAATGCAGACTGACGTTTTAAATACAGATTTTAGCAAGGCCTTTGACTCTGTTAACCACTCTCCTCTTTTATTTAAATTAGATTTGCTTGGGTTTTCTTGTAGTCTATTAACTTGGATTTCAAGTTACTTGAACGGTAGGACTCAGAGGGTTGTATTCAAAAACGTTCTTTCAAAAGTGATATGCGTGGTAAGCTTTGTTTATTATTTAATGATATAGCGTCGGGTTTCAACTTATAGTCAGATATTGATTGTTTTCAGGGATGGTGTGAGTTCAACCTTTTAAGTTTAAACTGCCTTAAATGCAACCATATGACTTTTTATATGACTTTTGTTAGTTATTCTTTTCAAAATACGCCACTCAACCGAATATATTCATTTAAGGATTTAGGTGTTCTTCTGGCCCAGAAACTTAAATTTGACGTGTTCAGAGTAGATTACTATTAAATCAATAAGGTTCAAAGCTGTAAAAACTAATAGTGTCATCTGCCATGAAATCAGACATTTGTAATACGTTTGTGAAATGTTTTGGGCTGTACAAATTAAAGTAATTGTTTATAATTTTATCAAATCCGGCAGTTATTTCTGGAAAGGCAATTCAATATTTATTTATAGACGCAGTAATGTCTAAATTTAGAAACATGAGCGTTAGTTTTAGTTCGCGATAGAGTAATTAGGCCACTGAAATATTATTTTTATTTTACTTATTTGTTTATAACAACCAAATTCAACCAAAAAGCATAACATTAATTTGTATTATTGATCCTATTTCACTGTAGCTTTAACATAGAGTAAGAAACTATATAGAGTCACCATTAGCTCTGCCCGAACCTCTGCACAAGCTCTGCTGAGAGTCAATTCAAGCGAATTTCGATTTCTGACCGCATCCAACATGTGCGAAGCAACAGCAATAGTCGTGCGACTCCAAAGACAAAATCAAAACAGTGAGTGAGATCAATGCATATAAATTATGAAGTTATACAGTTATAGTACTTGTATTGGTACTTGCTCCTTCCCGCGCAGCAGTCGTGGCAGATTAACAAATCCAAATTATGTAGTTGTAGTACTCGTATTGGTACTTGCTGAATTATGAAGTTATACAGTTGTAGTACTCGTATTGGTACTTGCTAATTATACCCGTTACTCGTAGAGTAAAAGGGTATATTGTATTCGTGCAAAAGTATGTCCGTCCGTATGAACGCTGAGATCTCAGAAACTATAAAACCTAGAAGATTTCAATTTTGCATGCAGATTTTAGGAGTTCCTACGCAGCGCAAGTTTGTTTCAAAAAGGTGCCACGCCCCCCCTAACGCCCACAATCGCCATAAACGTTTTTCAAATGTGTCTGGAGGCCACATCTTTTAAGATTTTAAAAATATATAAACGCAATTTTATAGTGTTTATTAATACCTATTGAAATGTAGAAGACATTTTTCAAATCGGACCATTCATTAAAAAGTTATACGCAATCAAAATTTTGTATATATCTATCTCCCTCGCACTGCCTTTAGCTGAGTTACGATTATTATATAGTCGGGACACCAACCCGAGTACAGCGTTCGCACTCCCTTTAGCTGAGTTACGATTATTAGATAGTCGGGACACCAACCCGAGTACAGCGTTCGCACTCCCTTTAGCTGAGTGACGGGTATTAGATAGTCGGGACACCAACCCGACTATAGCGTTCTCTCTTGTTATGAATATATACCTACAGTTGTAGTACTCGTATTGGTACTTGCTGCTTCACTCGCAGCAGTCGTGGCAGATTAACAAATCCAAATGATGTAGTTGTAGTACTCGTATTGGTACTTGCTGAATTATGAAGTTATACAGTTGTAGTATTCGGATTGGTACTTGCTGCCTCCCGCGCAGCCGTCGTGTCAGATTAACAAATCCAACTGAAGTTGATGGCCGGTTGGCCGACGATCTCCAAATTATGATTTATGACGATTACGTTGGAAGGTTGACTTTCCTTCATGACCCGCTGGCCTAGAGACTCAGTCAGGGTATATTAGTAATAAGTCGATAACGGCGGATTGACGGAGTTACGTTTCTGAGCCAAGTGCTCTTTATTCCAATAAATGTAAAACAGAACTGAACTTATAAAATGTACCCTGGCTAAACGTGGCCGGCAAGCGGACCGCTTGTCATAAAGTGCATAACTCACCATACACGGCCCTTAAAGGCGTCTTATGCTGAGTCTGCACATAAAAACACTAGAGTGATCCTAGAACCGCCCAAGATTGGTATCGACTTATAAGTTACCCTTCAGTAATGTTAACTATTCCCCCATTAGAAGTAAGATCGTCCTCGGTCGCCTTGAATGTTTCGGCAACCTGTCGCATTTTCCATGCATCTCGTCTTCTCCTCGACACTAGATGGAACAGGATGAAACTGCTGATTAAAAAGCTTACTTCCACGCCGACAGCGATCCAGATTTCCGTTTATCCAGCCGACTTTACTTCATTTTTGAGGGTTTGGATTGTTTCCATGTTTTGGTTGTTCATCCTCTGGAGCATTGGCATACTTAACACGTGGCTATGCCCGATAATGTTTAGCAGGGGGGAGGCCGCCACGCCCGCAGTCTTTCTTATGCTTTCACGCTGGTTGTTACGTTGGCATATTAGTGCCCTAGTCCTGTAAAGGACTGGGCCGAGGGAAAGTTCAGGCACCAATTTTGCCGACATAAGCTCGTCGGATGGGGTGGGTTCTTGGTAAGACTTTCTCCTCTCTAACATAACGAGAATAAATATTAAGATGCCTGAAAAATAGTAAGAGTCGTAAAGTCCGTCTCTCATCAGTCTACATTGCCCCACAAGCTTAGCTGTCGCTTGATCGTAACACGATCGGGCAATGTTTCGGCCACATTCCCTCCCCTTTACACATTCGTGTGCCAAATGGATCGACGCGGGCCGCACAATACAATCCCCTATTGTCAAGGTTGTCCGTCAAAAGTTAGGTCATTATTCTTCACCTACTCCACTTATCGCGTCAGTAACCCCCTTCTGGAAATTTAGCACTTCATGATTTTAAGTTTGTTTTCACATTATAAATTTATTGAATAAAATATTGGCTAGTGCCATTTATGAATAATATTATTATGTAGAATACATATGATTTTAATTGTAAAAGACCAAAAAGTTTGTTAGCGGAGAGTATCGAATTTACCACCCGTACAAGGTGCACACGTCAACAAATTGCAGACTATTCACGACTACAAACGTCGCTCTGAGGGCTCTTGTGGTTGTTCATACAAACACAAGGCTGATACTCGCCGCTGTGCAACCAAAAGGGTATACTGACTGATATAAACTATTGTAATGCCTTAAGGAGGCCTAAAGTGAGAAATTTACTTCAGATAATCAAACAGAGGCACGGATATATATTTATATATATATGGTTGATAAAAGAACCGTGTTCCGACAAACTTACCCCTTTAAGTCCTGGGCGATGAGATCTCAACGCGCTGAACCCTGGGCTTTTCTGCGTTCTGTAACACAATCACTTATTGTATATATATATATATATATATAGGTACGTATGACTATGTATGTATATAAGTGTGGACAGCGGCGTCTCCGATGTCTTGCTCACTACACTTGGTATCGTTATTTTGCTTTTGCATTTGCATTCATAAATGCCTGAGTTCACAATTTGTTTTTTGTTGTTTATGTTCCCTTTTGCTTGCAATTAATGCATTAATTGCCTTTGCTTTTGGGCACTGCTTATTGTTTTTGAGTTTGGGCTTCTTTTGCAACTTGACTTTGTTTAGGCTTGGCGGCATATCACCTGCTCTAAGGCGTGCTTTTGGTCCCTGCGTCTTGCACGGATCGCTTGTACATATGGAGGTCTTTCAAGACGGCCACGAAGGTGATGATGCAGATGACTATCTTCAGGCTTCGGTTGACGTCCTGTATGTCGTCCTGGTGATCAATGATTTTTACTGTGTTGATCACATTGGCTGTGCTATGGTGCACTTTAGAGTCGTTTTCTCCCATGTTGGAGTCCTTGCTGTTTATATATTCTCAAATTACTGCTCGTCCTTTTCAGAGCTAGGATATAACAGGACTTCCTTCAGTGGAAATCGTGGATAACTTCGTGATAGAACTTCCTTCAGGATAATAGCAGTCCTATGGAATGCTCAGGGACTTCCTTCTAGTGCTTCGGTCTTGGCTTCAGTCTTCGAGAGTTTTGGGGAATATAGTGCTTACACTATAGTGCCCTGAGACCAGAATAAATTCTGTCTCTCTTCTCTATCCGTTACGGTCTTTTATACCAGTATAGAGCTTTTTTCTCGGCCCCCGTGATAGGTTGGGTTATTTAAGTGTTCCCACCTATGATTTCCCCTATCGGTAGTGTCAATGCCCGACTGATGCACTTTGCCAGCTGCTGGTGTAGGGTTACCAGCAGGTTGATCGCGATCGTTGTTCTGACCGTATGCCACCCTAAAGATCGTCAAATTGCACACTCCTTTGTTCGTCTTCGGTGAGTCAACGGCTCGATTGCCCCTCTCCCTTTGCCTTGAGATTCGTTGTTGTTTTCTACGTGCATCTTTCTCCATCAAATAAATTGAAGGAGAGGGCGTACGTAGCATGGTTTAAGTATTTGGTGCCGTGAATAATATTATCGGACTGAAGGACTTTAATATTAGATGCCTCTTTAAGGCTAAGTCCCCGGTGACCTCTGTGGGATGATCAGTTAAAACGGACTTCAAATCTTCATGATTAAAAATGGCCGGGTTTTTTATATTTGATTTTGCAAGTATGACCGTGAGCATCATATTCTGTATCTCTGTAACTTGCAATCTATTTCTTGCCAAAAGAACTTCGTATAAATGTGGGGTGTATTAAGTGCGATAGAAAAGTTAGAAGTGGTTTTATCTAAGGTTGTCCTTATGGACCACCCTCCCTCTACGCGCTCTTCTGTGTACAGTGGAGTTAGTTTATTCCCTAAGCTTTTGTTATTTCTAAGATATACTTTTTCTCCTACCTCAAAAATTCGATTTTGTATTGTTGGGTTGCACCTAATTACATTAGCTTGTTGAGCTTTTTCGATTTGTCGTCTTATTGCCATCCTTTGTTCATCGCTGGCTGAGTGCATAGCATATTTTGGTTGCAAATTTGTGACTGAGAGTAGCGTTTTGTTGTACTCTACCGTTGCTCTTATGACAAGCTCGACGGGGTCACTAATTTGTTTGTCAATTTTAACAAACCTTGCTATCTCCGTTAGAGTGCTGTGAAATCGTCCTACTTGTCCATTGGAGCTACTGTACAAAGGATGTGCGTTAACGATGTCTATGCTATACTGAGTTTTCAACAATGAATTTATGGTCTCCGAGTTGAATGATGCCTCATTGTCGCAGTATGGTCTTGGTTTTAGGAAAAAAATTCACAAGCTGTATGATGGGTCCACGCACGTCCACTATGGCCCTAGAAGGTAGTGGTTGCACTACCGCGAACTTTGAGAATTTGTCGACACAGGTTAAAAATAACTTTTTATCTGTGGAGCAAATGTCGATATGCAGATTGGTGTGACCCCCAACTCCTGCTTCTTGGGGTGTCTGTCGTATTTCGCCCTAGTGCATGTTTTGAAAGTAATGACTACCTCATTAGCGAGCTTAGTCATTTTTGGAAAATAGTGGTCCTGAAGGACTTGTTTCACATTTTACTGGGCAGCCCTGTAGGCGCGGTTGTGTTCGCAAGTTATAATTTCAGACTGCTCACTTGCATCTGTGATATCATTCACGAATCTTTTGCAGTGCCAGAACTTAGTTGCCGGGAATTCCAGCACCAAGGCATGCTGGATGCAAGCTAACGTATGGAGATCACAGTGAATGGCGTTCACAACATTCACGTTAACGACCTCTTTAACTAGCTCGTGCAGAGAGTCTTTTTTTTGTGGCAGGTTTTGCTCCCGAAAATTATAAAATTTCGCCGTAAGGCTGGCTTGCTTCTTCCAGAATTATTTGATTCCTGAAGCAGTTCAAGGGTTTATCCGTGGATTCGACCGTGTAGATCAAAGAGACTTCGCTGTACACAGTGGCAACATCGGATTGGGGTTCATTTTGCATTGAGTTAATGTTTTGTCGGGACAAGGCATCGGCCACAAAATTTTCTTTTCCTGGCTTATAGAATATCCTTGCGTTGTGTTCTTCAAAGAATGCCTTCCATCGATTAATTTTGGCATTAGTATTTCGCTCAGAAACAGCGAACGTGAGAGGTTGATGATCTGTGAAAAATTCGAATTTCTTTGGAGCCAAATAGGTAATTTTGTAATTTCCCTATAGCCCAAACAACAGCTTACAATTCCCTTTCGTTTGTAGCGTAGTTGAGCTCGCAGTCTTTTAATGTGTGAGATATCATAGTGATTGGCCGTCCATTTTGGGATAAAACGGCACCGATACCACTTGCAGAAGCATCGTTAGTCAAGTCAAAGGGCAGTTTGAAATCTGGATACCTTAATATGACCTCTTCAGATGATAAAATGTTCCGCAGGTGCTCAAAAGCGCTGCGTTGGCTCTCATCAAATTCGACCGCAACTTTTTTCGACATATGTTTGCGACATATGTATACGGTAATAACTGGCTAATCCTAGGAAAGATCTAAGGCTAAACAAGTTTTTTGGTTCAATATATTCCTGTATAGTTTTTACCTTTTCAGGGTCTGTTTTGGCTCCGTCTGCTGTGACTATAAAGCCTAAAAACTCCACTTCCTTTGAAGAATTTGGTTTTCTCTTGTGCCACTCTCATGTTGGCTTCACACAGACATTTAAGAACTGTGTCAATGTGTCTTACATGGTCGGCAGCGTTTTCGGAAAAAATTACAGATTTTCCCGATCTGCTTGCGTAGCACGTTGACGATTGCCCATTGGAAAATGCTTCCTGCATTTATTAGCCCAAAGGGTAGACGGCAGAACTCATATTTTCCTCCGTTTATGGAGAAAGAGGTTTTTTCACGATCACATTCGGCCAAGTAAACCTGGTGGTACCCCGACTTTAGGTCTAGGGTAGTGAAAAATTTTGCCTTTCCTAAGTTCGCTAGAATCATAGACATACTGGGTTAGGGTAACGATCGGCAATGGTCCGTTCATTCAGTTTCCTGAAATCGATCACCAGTCGTTTCTTTTTGGTGCCATCGGCCTCGGAGCCTTTTTTGTCAACAACCCATGCTGGGCTGTTGAATGGCGACCTAGAAGGGCGAATGATACCGTCTTTTAGCAGCTGTTTGATTTCTTTATTAACAAATTCAGCGACTTCCATGGGATACGGGTATAGTTTTGAATAAACGGGTTCTTTACTTTCCATACGAGTCCTGGCAATGACCGAGGTGTTAAATGGAAGCGCCTCGTTAGAGTTCGAAAACACTTTACTCCTCCTAAGGATTATTTTCCTAAAGTCAGCTTTCACTGAGTCTGGGACTATTCATCGACATTTGTAAAGTTCACGTTAGGGCAGTCGAAGAATTTAATCTGTTCGGTTACGTTTCCGTACCTAATTTTGCTGCTAAGTAAGTTTAATGCCGCTACCGTATGCGTTAGCAGATCGAAACCTATATTGGCATCAAACGTACTTAGGGTATCTTACAAAAAGAAAGGGGCCTTTAGGCCGAATATATGCATTAGGCATTTGTTTTTTATTTTACTGGTGCCATGTATGGTACTCACAGTGAATGGGGAGTTGACAGGCATTATGTGTTTTAGCTCCTTCACGGGCTTCACATAATTCTTTGCCGCCCCAGTATCTATTAGAATTTTCATAGTTCTCCCCGCCAACCTTCGTTTAATGAACGGTAAGCGGGACCTTCCTCTAAAAAATTGAGAAGATCGTCAGAGTCAAGTGAGTCGTTGTCCTGCTCAATAGCATTCAGTGCGGCTGTGGCCGCGCCTTCATAATTTTGGTCTTCTTCAGCAGCTTGCTCAACGTTGTTTATCCGTTGGCGCCTCTGACCAGTCATTCTTTCCGAAAGGTTTGGTCTTTTTGGGTTTTGAGGAGTGGTAGACTGTGTATTATTCCCCTGGAATGGTTTAAAATTCGACGGATGTATAAGCTTAGAAAATGATGGATCTACATCCATGGGCTCTGGGGCCTGCTCTGGTTTACCCCGATCCGTCCAGTTGTCCTGTCTGCGCCCATAATCATTATTTTGTTTTTATTTTGTTTTTGAAAAATGCGGATTTTTTTCCTGGCCGCGATCGTTCCCGAAATATTTCCCTTGTTTCTCGGGCACTCGCTGTTGGCCCTTGTGGAAGTCAGTATTCTTGTATTTCTCTGCTCGAGAGCCTTGGCATATGTGGCCACGAATGTACATCGTTCAATACTGGCCTCTGCCTCCCTAGCTAGTCCAGTGCTCTGGCAGATCTCTTTGGGCTGTGCTGAAAACACGACCGCCCTTAAGGACTTCTTTAGACCCGAAATAAATACATGCAGGGCGTCACCCCTAACCTCCGTATTGAGCAGTGTGGCTCTTTTTGTGTCATATGTCATGACGATTTTGTTTGTCACAAGGGTTAACTTTCGTTCAACCTCATCGTAGTACTGCATAAGCGTTTGATCCCCTTGACGGACCGACTCAAGCCCTTGCCGTAAGACGCGGTCTAATCTAGCCAAAATGGCAACGAAATTAAGAACAGTGTTGTGTGATACCAGCAACGCTCGCGCTGGGCCCCTAATTTTATTCCTGTTTATGGTAACGGCTTGATAATGGGCACTGCTGTCCTGGTAAAGCTAAGAGAGTTCGCATGCGTCCGTGGCAGATTGCCTCCACGCTACATACTCGTCTTGCCCTCCGTTAAAATCTGGTATTGACTTTATTATGTGGAGCGGTATATCGCATGGGGGTGCTCCTGGCTGTACTGAGACTCTTTGATTGGTCTCTACCTGTGGGGGCTCTACGCGCATGTTTTGTAACTGTGTATTTACGGAGCTGATTTGAGCTTCAAATTCTGCTCGGAGCCTAGCTTCCTGTTGCGCTAAGGCGGTCTGAATAATTTGTTTACGTTCATTATGTCTTCCTCTACGATTTCTTGGTCTTCCTCTTGTCTTGGTCTAAAGCCTCGGAACTCTTCTTCTTTTTCTTCACTATCACTCACGACTTCCCTTTTAATGTCTCTATACGGACCTGGAAAGCTCATTAAAAACTGCCACCTAATTTACGTTATTAATTATATTTTTTTTATTTAATTTTATTTTCAAAAATAAAAAACTCTATTAATCTTCAGTCACAATTGCAGATTTTTTTGTAATTTGTATGTATTTTTGTATTTTTGCCACTTTAAATGTATGAAATTTTTTCGCGTGTATTTTTTGAAGTCTAAATTAATCAATCATCCCACTTACATGTTTTCTTGAAATTTTTTAGGGTCGTTGGTTAACTTTGTTTGTTGTAGTACTCGTATTGGTACTTGCTGCATCCCGCGCAGCAGTCGTGGCAGATTAACAAATCCAAATTATGTAGTTGTAGTACTCGTATTGGTACTTGCTGAATTATGAAGTTATACAGTTGTAGTACTCATATTGGTACTTGCTAATTATTATGTTTTACAGTTGTACTACTCGTATTGGTACTTGCTGCTTCCCGCGCAGCAGTCGTGGCAGATTAACAAATCCAAATTATGTAGTTTTAGTACTCGTTTTGGTACTTGCTGAATTATGAAGTTATACAGTTGTAGTACTCGTATTGGTACTTGCTGCCTCCCGCGCAGCAGTCGTGTCAGATTAACAAATCCAACTGAATGGCCGGTTGGCCGACGATCTCCAAATGACGATTTATGACGATTACGTTGGAAGGTTGACTTTCCTTCATGACCCGCTGGCCTAGAGACTCAGTCAGGGTATATTAGTAATAAGTCGATAACGGCGGATTGCCGGAGTTAAGTTTCTGAGCCAAGTGCTCTTTATTCCAATAAATGTAAAACAGAACTGAACTTATAAACTGTACCCTGGCTAAACGTAGCCGGCAAGCCGACCGCTTGTCATACAAAAATGCTGAAACTAGCAGAAAGTGCATAACTCACCATACACGGCCCCTAAAGGCGTCTTATGCTGAGTCTGCACATAAAAACACTAGGCTGATCCGAGAACCGCCCAAGATTGGTACCGACTTATAAGTTACCCTTCAGTAATGTTAACTTATATACAAAAGCGCATGACCTTCGCGGTGGGCATGGAATGAATGTTTGAATCGAACATAATAAAAACTATTGAACTAGGTGGCATCAGTGGCGAATTCGCCGAAGAGAGCGGCAGAGCAAATTGAGTCTCTATACATTATTACTCTATGTTTTTTAGATTAAATGAGGACATTGAACAGGTAGTACAGTATGGAGGTAGGTATTTTAAAGTACAAAAAAAAAAACCTGAAGTGCCTATCGGTTTTTACAATTTTGCTCGCACCTACGTAAAATCGTATGGGCTATGACAAAATGGATCTAATGTGTGAGCCGAACAAAGTCGTGCCGCATTAATGAGAAGTTAGGGATAAACTTCCGTTTAGCTCTAACGTCCAATTTCGATCAAATATCTCATATCGACGTTATTTGTGGGCTTGATAAGCTTAATAAGCTTGGCGCAATAACGGGACCTTGGAAAACAACTGTAAAAAGCGTACAATTTTTGGAGTTTTGCTGTTTTTTCCGAAAATATAAGGAAAATCAACAAATATTTCAGAAAAAATTAAAATAATATTTTTCATTTTTTCCTTCCTTATGTTTAAAGCACTAAAGCGGGAGAAGAGTTTGTTTAGTTGATTAGTAGGCTAGTATTAGAAAGCGCCGAAGGGAAACATTTTATATATATATACAGGGTGGCCCACGTAAGATATGCGTTTTAAAATCGCTAAAAACAAGAAAGGAAACTAGCTTCGGCAAGCCGAAGCTTATATACCCTTGCAGATTATTCTATTAATTTACAAATCGCAAAAATTTTAAATTTCCTATTATTTCACATTAATTTTTCGATCGTTTCTATGGCAGCTAAATGATCTAGTCATTCGATCTTTTTAAAATTAAAATCGAAATTCGGAAATATTTAAAAATAGTCATATCCCAGAGTAGAAGAGAGTGTAATAAAAATCAACAAAGATATATTTTTCTTCCTATTATTTCCATTTAATTTTTCGACCCTTCCTATGGCTGCTATATGATATAGTGATCCGATTTTTTAAATATTTAATTCGAAATTCAGAAATATATAAAAAATAATATTCCCAAGATTGGAAGGTAATACTTCAAAAAACACCGAAGCTAGAATTTTTTTAACGTTTTTTTTGTCGATCCTTCCAATGGGAGCTATAGGATATAGTTGTCCGATCCGGTCGGTTCCGACTTATATACTACCTGCAATAGTAAGAAGACTTTTGGGAAAGTTTCATCCCGATAGCTTAAAAACTGAGAGACTAGTTTGCGTAGAAACAGACAGACGGACAGACAAAAATAAATTTCTTCTTGATATTAGGAAAGTTGTAGCTGCGTCCGCGTGCGTCCGCGGTTTAAGAGCCAAAAAAGGTAAAAAAGTCATGGTCCCAGAAATTGCATATGGCGCAACCTTGTGAAAGATTTGTCCAAAACATTGTGTTAAAGTCCTGAAAATTTGATATTATGTTCAACAGCTCGATATAAGAAACTTTAGTTCTACCACTTTTGGAAAAAACCCGCTAGTTTAGCGGAAAAACAGCTATAAATAGCTAAAATACGGAAGGCCGTAACTTCTAAACTACTGAAGCTACAGACTTGTGCTGTATCTCGTTTGAAAGGTATTTTAAAATGCGCCTTCTGTATGTAATTTGTGTAAATGTAATATTTAAAAAGATATACACAAAACGGTTTCAACGATTTCCTTTAAAACTTCAAACTGTATAGCCCTTGAGATTCCTTAAATTTTGGTATACATCATGTTACTGTAAAAAATTACGTTTAAAAGTAATTCAGAAACGAAAATAGCCAATTTTGCCAGCTCAAAACAACTTACGCTGCCTAAGCATTGAATTTAGTATGTGCGAATCCAAACTGTATTTTAAGGTCATGGAATCACAACCTTGTCACAGAGTTAGAATCTAGTAATTAAAGTCCAGAAATGTTAGGTCTATTGGATTTACCAAGTTTACTAAATTGTGACCATTATTTCAAAAAACATGAAATAAAAAAAAAAAATTTTTTAAAAACTTTAATTTATTTTTTTTTTGTTTTTTTTTAGTTAAAAAAAAAACATAAAAAAAGAAACTAAAAAAAAAAAACTTTTTAGAAAAAGTTTTTTTTTGTTGGAAAAAAATGGATTTGTTTTTAAATTCTGACTTTGCCGATTTGTAAGTACGCCTCTGCCACGCCCACTCCCTGTCTCAAGCAATAATTTGAAAGGTGGATCAATTATCTATAATTTGCCGTTTCATCATTCAATTATCTTTACTGGTTCAAAAGTTATGATTTATTACCAAAAAAAAGTCAAAAATGAAAACACGATTTTTGGTCGATTTTGATTGGGTCGACCGAATGGGCTACTGTAAAGCTAGCCGAGGCAACCATATGAACGAAGTGGTGTTTCATACATAAACCGCAATGTAGAGGCCCCGACTATCAGATACCCGTTACTCAGGTAAAGGGAGTGCGAGGGAGATGGAGACAGAAACTTTGATCACGCATAACTTTTTAAGGAATGTTCCGATTTGAAAAATTTCTTCTACATTTCGATAGAAGATAGACAGACAGACAGACAGACAGACAGACAGACAGACAGACAGACAGACAGACAGACAGACAGACAGACAGACAGACAGACAGACAGACAGACAGACAGACAGACAGACAGACAGACAGACAGACAGACAGACAGACAGACAGACAGACAGACAGACAGACAGACAGACAGACAGACAGACAGACAGACAGACAGACAGACAGACAGACAGACAGACAGACAGACAGACAGACAGACAGACAGACAGACAGACAGACAGACAGACAGACAGACAGACAGACAGACAGACAGACAGACAGACAGACAGACAGACAGACAGACAGACAGACAGACAGACAGACAGACAGACAGACAGACAGACAGACAGACAGACAGACAGACAGACAGACAGACAGACAGACAGACAGACAGACAGACAGACAGACAGACAGACAGACAGACAGACAGACAGACAGACAGACAGACAGACAGACAGACAGACAGACAGACAGACAGACAGACAGACAGACAGACAGACAGACAGACAGACAGACAGACAGACAGACAGACAGACAGACAGACAGACAGACAGACAGACAGACAGACAGACAGACAGACAGACAGACAGACAGACAGACAGACAGACAGACAGACAGACAGACAGACAGACAGACAGACAGACAGACAGACAGACAGACAGACAGACAGACAGACAGACAGACAGACAGACAGACAGACAGACAGACAGACAGACAGACAGACAGACAGACAGACAGACAGACAGACAGACAGACAGACAGACAGACAGACAGACAGACAGACAGACAGACAGACAGACAGACAGACAGACAGACAGACAGACAGACAGACAGACAGACAGACAGACAGACAGACAGACAGACAGACAGACAGACAGACAGACAGACAGACAGACAGACAGACAGACAGACAGACAGACAGACAGACAGACAGACAGACAGACAGACAGACAGACAGACAGACAGACAGACAGACAGACAGACAGACAGACAGACAGACAGACAGACAGACAGACAGACAGACAGACAGACAGACAGACAGACAGACAGACAGACAGACAGACAGACAGACAGACAGACAGACAGACAGACAGACAGACAGACAGACAGACAGACAGACAGACAGACAGACAGATAGATAGACAGATAGATCGAGACCGGGCAAGCAATACTTCAATGCGGATGATGAGGGTTGCTGCGGTGGTGTCTGACGGGTATCGAGCATGTGTAGCAGCGTATGATGGTTCTGTCCACATTGTTTGCAGGTGTCTCCGTTGCGACATTTTCCTTCGGTATATTGTTTTGTGCTTAAATTAACAACATTTTAATTTTATTTAATAGCGGTAAGAGTCTAAACGGTAGTTACCCGCTCAACCGTACTCCCGCATAAAACATTGTGGTTGGAACAGCAAAAACTTACGCTCCCCCCGCTTCGCGATTATATAACCCTCGATGGACCGCGATTTCTTAAGAATTTATGTGCAGAAGATTATCGGCGGAAATGCATGGTTCTCTTGTAATTGCATTTTAAAGTTGTGTGTTTTGCTATAAAAACAAAGTAGCATTTTCTAGGATTTTGAGGTATTTTGTGACATTTTGCTATAAAAAGCACATGGGCTTTCCGTTTGTTGTCAAAATTATAAGCGCTCGAAAAAATTTGACAAAAAAGCAGGCCAGACCCCACAACCGCGAATTAAATATCCTCGATGGACCGTGATTCCTTAAGAACTCAAATGACCATGGATGACCAACATATAACTTTTTAAAATGAATCTTAAGAAATCGCGGTCCAAGGAGGATCAACCTTTTTTGGGGTCTTAGTCGTTATCAAAGCCAATTACGAGAGTTGTTATCCATAGTTAGCGGGTCCTAGGGTTTTCAACTGGTTCAGTACCTGCTTATACTTGTAATTCATTTTTAATAGCAAATAAAATTCTATATTAAATTATGGTTAATAATTTGACAGTAAATATTTATTATAAAAAATGCTGGTTATAATTCCAAAAAATATTAGAATTGGCTTCCTAAAGTCAGCTTCTTTCCTTCCTTAGTAAACCTATCACTCGGAGAGTAAAAGGGTATATTGTTTTTTTTATTGTGGTTTCTCTAATTAAAGCATACTCCACATTGCAATCCAATTTCAGTGGTACAGATTAAGCCTATTCCTTTTCGTTGTCCGTATGGGTGGATTCCTGAAATTTAAGATAGTTAATTCTTAGTACTTAAAAAGAGATGGAAAATGTTAAATACTAACATCGCGTTCAGGATTAAAAAATTCGCCCATTGCTGAGAAAAATGCATGGAATCTTGAGGTGTGGTTTGGGTGCCTTTTCAAAAAAGTGAATCGCGCTAGGTAGCCTTGGTAGTGCTCCGTTTTCCGGCCATAGTGGGGAATGTTCTCCAGTTTCAGGGTCCACGAAGTTTTCTGAGTGATTAACGCTCATGTGAGAGTAATTCGCATCCTTCAAACCATTGTATGACTTCCAGCAGTCGGATATAATTGTGGTTCCATTGGCGATGTTGGCCTCTATAATTGGAAGGAGCGTTTCCTGGCTACGGTCCTCCACAGGCACCAAAAAAAAGTCACCGGTTTCTCTGCAAATTCCTCCGAAAACCCACTGGCCATCCACCACGCGACCGCAATTATACTTGCGCCGGCCAATTTTTGTCTCGTCAATTTCGACGGTTAAACCGTCTCCACCTATTGTCTGTTTTTTGTTCTTCTTCGTCCAGCTAACATAAATTTCCCGAAGAAAATTACTCCAGTCAACCACCGTCTGTTGGGACCAGCCTAGTTCTTCCCGAAGGAATGAGATTGTTGAACCCTTCATCTCCCACGCCACAAAATTGCAGGCCTGTTCAATGCCAACGTGGGACTTGCTGAAGAATGTCCGTTTGAGGGCGGATTCCTTACAAATATAATTAAAAGTAAAAATTCTTTAAAATTAAAAAATTATTACCTTAAAGGAGCATTGAACTTTTCTTGATTTCCGTTTCCGTTGATCATTACTTATCATCCTGCGGCACCTCCAAAATGGCGTACTAATTGGTCCCTTCGTATTGAAAGACAATATTGCGGGCTTGCTGCAGTTGGGACAGTCCTTGCTCTTTAGAACAACTCCATGTCTTTGCAGAAATGCAAACACTTCTTCTTTGCCCATGGCAAGAAAGTCTTTATAAGTAATAATGCACCCGTTGCAGTAATCCATAGTAAACAAAAATCAAAAGTGAAATTTCTGATTAAGCAACCAAAACCTACTTGTTTTTTATAGCAAATCCCTTAAAATTCTAGAAAATGCTACTTTGTTTTTATAGCTATATATAATTGCATTTCAATGTTGTGTGTTTAACTTTGAAATGCAATTACAAGAGAACCATGCATTTCCGCCGATAATCTTCTGCACGTAAATTCTTAATTAATCGCGGTCCATCGAGGGTAATTTTATCGCGATTTTTGGGGCACAGGCCCCTCTTCTAAACTATTACCTTTTTCGGGATTCACAAAAATGCTATTTCCTGTCCGCAGCAGATACAGCATTTAGCATTCAGCATTTATCATATCGAAAGCAGAAGTGCTTTGCTTTTAAATTCACAATACTCAAAGCCAAAAAAATTATATTATTTTTGTCATATGTTTTCCGCTGCAAATTCAAAAACAGTTAGAGGAACATTAGAGGCACGAAAACACAAAAAGGAAAGCGTTGAAAGCTTTTCGTGACAAAGACATTTTTCAAAACCTGAAATATGGGCATCATTTCTAAAATACTACTATCCGCAAACAGGAGATTTGAACAATCAAATGTATTGACCATGGACAATAAAGATTTGAATGTTCTAATAAACTTTTGTTTGCATTATATATTGCATTATCTTTATTGTTTATTATTTAAGCTATGCATGCACATAAGATATTTTTTGGGATCATTTTATTGTTGATTTTGCAATCCTTCGGTGGCCTTATCAATATGGTGGTTTGTTGCCTCTTACTCTGTGACAAAACTGAGGGACTAAAGGTTGGTCAGCTTTTGTTAACTGCAGTTATACGCAATTTTTTTCTGCAGAGAAATCATCTATAGTGGGCAATTATTATTTCGAAAATCTTGCAATGGTCGTTTTTGTCGATAGTCAAAAAATACTCAGATATTTGGTATTTTAGGCACGAGAATATCGAAATGTAGTAGCGTATAGTGTCGAATGCTCTTTTCTTCCACCTCTAGAACCACTTGAAAATATATGGGAAAAATGTAACATATACCAAAAAAAATGTCAAATTGATACATTCATGAGGAAACGCCATAACAGTTATCGAAAGAATTTTATTATAAAAGTCCTGAACGATATTTTCGAAAGACTTTTAAAAAATGTCGGGGAATTGAAGTCATCTCCGTCACTGCTGGTCGCCTTTGTTGCCTTTCTTGCTTATCATTGTCTCTTAGAAACCATAAGAGAGAGAGAGACTAGATCTAGAAACGCATACGAAGCCACACAATCCTCATTTCGCGAACTGAGTCTCCATTCTACCAGAACTAGTATCTACCAGCACAACCCATGGTCTTACCTTAAAGTCCCATGCCTATCGATATGCTACAGTACTTCCTCTCCGACACGGCCATTCTGACATATACACGTCCTCGTTTCTACAGTAAACATCTCAGTTTCATTCCAACTTTATAATCTTATCGAATTCTTCGGAAAAACTTAGCCACATAGTCTTAAATTCATATAATTTCCATAACAAAACATTACTTCTATTTTTAACATGTCGTAGGTTATTTTAACATATATCAGGATATATTCTCCTCTAAACCATTTCTTTAATTTACATTTCCCATAAATATTTATTTATTTATTTAATATAAAGCTATGGACAGCTCATTGGACTTAAAAAATATACAAGAAATGTTCAATATGATTGATTATTTGCGGAAGACAGGAACGCAGTGACTCTGGTTGAATTCACATCGTAGGAACACTCATAGTGCTAATGGCCAAAATCGACGAGTTGGTCTAGAAGGAACATTCCAATTTATGGACGTTATCAGATGAAGTGAGTATACACCGCCAGTAAGGAGCTTGTGAAGGAAGATCACACCAGTACATATTCGACGGTACTTTAAAGTTGGCAGATTCAAAAGTAGCAGCCTGTCTCTGTAGCAAGGTAGTCGGCTTCCAGAGTCCCAGTTCAAACCACGTAAGGCAAACAGGAGAAACTGCTTCTGAACAGACTCAATCATGTCTTGATAGTGCTCATACTGTGGAGACCATACGCATGAGCAGTATTCCAGCGTTGGACGAACTAAGGAAACATACAGGAGCTTTGTGATATACGGATCATCGAATTCCTTGGACCAGCGTTTGATGAAAACTAATAAGGCCTTAGCTTTAATGGAGATAGTGCTGACATGGCGATTGAAGCATATCTTATGGTCAAATAGGACTCCAAGATCTAGGACAGTTTCAATGCGTTCTATCGCGGATTGGCCAATGTAGTATGTACGCACAGCTGGATTGGAACGAAAAAATGTCATGGACTTACATTTATCTGGATTAGGAAGTAGCTTATTGACTTGGCACCAGGATTGAAGGTTATTTAAGTCAAGCTGGAGCTGCATGTGGGAACCAGGTGATGTCATATGCATACACAACTTGACATCATCCTCATTCATAAGAACTTTGGAGGCCACGATAATTTGAGGAAGATCATTAATAAATAGACCAAAGAGCAAAGGACCAAGATGGCTACCTTAAGGTACTCCGGAGCTTACAAATACAATTTTTGAAAGTACATTATTAAATTGTACCTTTTGGGAGCGGCCTAAGGTATGAATGAATCCACATCAGAAGAGTTGGTGAGAAAGCAAGAAGGCGCAGCTTGTGGATAAGAAGCTCATGGCACACTGAATCAAACGCTTTGCTAAAATCAGGGAAAATGACATCAGTTTGATTAGAGGATCGGAAGCCTTTATTAATGTAGGTCGTAAATTCCAGCAGGTTAGTTGTAGTTGAACGACATTTTGTGAAACCATGTTGATTTGGAGATAATAAGGAACGACACTGATGATGCACTTTTTCAAATAGCTTAGGAATAGCTCTTAGTTTGGCTATCCCACGATAGTTCATAACAGCGGTCGGCAGCGCCCTATTAAGTGAGCATAGGGTTTTGTTCTGCCCAGCCGCTGCTCGCTCACGTATACTGTAATACAGCGGTCTGAACACACACTCTGATGATCTGCATAGTGCAACCCACCGGGAAAATTCCTCTGGAAAATAACATATTTTCATCAGGTTTCTCCATATAAGCGGAAGGGACTAAACCTCATTCACCCCTTACATTTCTTCCATCTCTGGTTTCAAAATACACGGGGGTGACACAAAAAGTAAGGGGGAAATGAGGTTTCTATCTGGATCTCTGGCAGAAGAATGCAGGACAAAAACCACTGGTTTTTCGACTTCCCGCATTATAGATTTTCCACACGAGCTCAGTTATGGTTTTCCTATATTTGCAATAACTGCTTTTCCACACCCTCCCAGTTTTGGTTTTCCAATACTTTGTAGTATCTGATTTCCCACAATAAAAAAAACCTTTTTTTCATGTAATTTTTATACCCGTTACTCGTAGAGTAAAAGGGTATATTGTATTCGTGCAAAAGTATGTAACAGCTAGAAGGAAGCGTTTCCGACCCCATAAAGTATATATATTCTTGATCAGGATCACTAGCCGAGTCGATCTAGCCATGTCCGTCTGTCCGTCTGTCTGTCTGTCTGTATGAACGCTGAGATCTCGGAAACTATAAAAGCTAGAAGGTTGAGATTTCACACACATATTCTTGGGCTTCCTACGCAGCGCAAGTTTGTTTCATCGAGGTGCCACGCCCCCCCTAACGCCCACAATCGCCATAAACGATTTTCAAATGTGTCTGGAGGCCACATCTTTTAAGATTTTAAAAATATATAAACGCAATTTTATAGTGTTCATTAATACCTATCGAAATGTAGAAGACATTTTTCAAATCGGACCATTCATTAAAAAGTTATACGCAATCAAAATTGTTTATATATCTATCTCCCTCGCACTCCCTTTAGCCCCAATAGATAGTCGGGACACCAACCCGAGTACAGCGTTCGCACTCCCTTTAGCTGAGTGACGGGTATTAGATAGTCGGGACACAAACCCGACTATAGCGTTCTCTCTTGTTGTATGTGTATTTATTAATAATATTTACAATCGAAGCATTGGAATTAAAAATTGTTAATGCCTGAAGCACTCCCGGTTTTTGCTTGATCGAATGCACGTCTTAGGTATCCATGTCTTGTAAGCCTGTCTTCTGAAAATATCAAAAATAATTAAGATATGAATTTAAGACCAGGAATAATAATAAGAGTAATTACCATTATTACATCTCCATACAAAATTAAGGGATCTCTCCAGAAATACGCCTAGTTTGCCATGGCCGTTCATTTACCCTCTGATCAGATGTTTAATGTCGGGGATGGGAATTATGAAAAGAAAAAATCAAACACGGGAAATGCAAGCGCAACAGTTCTGGTCCCAAGAAGTCTCAATCGGCCTGGCTGAAATAAATGTAATATTTTGATTAAGTTAAACAACTAAGTTAGTACTGAAGTACTATTCATACAACCATTTAATGAACACCGCACACCATTTACCACTGGTGAAGATTAAAAACATTTCAAGTGACACTGAAATGCAGAGTTTGTGTTAAAGATAGCATCTGGAGGCTTATAGTTTTTAATGGCGAAAATATCTGTGGCACTAACCTCTGTAACGCTGAAATAAAGATTATTAAGCAACAACATTTATGTTATCACTTACCTTTTTCTTGTTTTTTAGTATAAACCGAACGATTTTTCACTTTTTTAGACGAAATGTAAAATGATGTGACCCTGCATCATGTACTTGATAATACCAAAATGCAAAATGCAGATAAATTTGGTGTTAATTTCGTTGTAAGTTAGGGTCACACCTGCCACGATCTGACGATCAAATTATTTTATTTCACAGAGGAATTTTCCCGGTGGGAATTTACTCATACAAATATTAAACAAAACGTTATTGTATGTGTGTGCCGATCGCTGGTTTATAATATTAGACTTGCTGCCCTTCATATGAAGTGGAATAATAAAGGACTCCTTCCAAACAGCTGGAAAGGTGCAGAGATGGATAGATTTTTGGAAAATCATCGTTAATGGAACAGGAAGTGGATCTGCGAAATTTTTTAGAACGGAGAAAAATAAATTGGAATTTAGGAGATTTGAATAAGGCGAATATGTGGACTGGAAAAAGTCCACGAACAGGTTACTGTTGGTCATTTGACGCTGATATGTTGTTCAAATGAAGAGAAGGTGGAAACAGAGTAAAATAGGTTGGGACTACTGCGGAATTCATATTTGCAGCGTAACAGGTAGCTATTATAACACTCGGAATAATGCAGGAAAAATTGGATTTAGCTACACTGTATTTGCAGAAATCAGATTGGAGCCCTGTTTTCGCGAATGTTTCGACTTTAAATTTTTAAGGTGAGCCAAGTGTTTTGATGACCTCGGTGGGCTGATTGAGGTTTTTTAAATTATGGAAGGAACAAGTTTATCAAACAAGGAATACAAAATATTGTAAAAGGTTGATACTGAATTATTAAGCCAAAGATTTTGGAGTATAGACCAGTCCACTTGGGTCAAGGAAGCCGACAGTAGCAAGTAATCGGCTTTCCGGAAGCATCGAGTTCGAATCGCTTTTGCAGAAGTATTCGGGAACTGAAACACACCATTAAAGGCCGCGTTCAGCAGAACAACATGATCACCGATCACTGATGGATCAGTAATCAGTGATCAAGTATGTTCTGCTGAACGCTCATGATACATTTCGATGACGTAAAAGTAAAAAATATTTCAAACCGTGCGCGCGCAATTTAAAGAAAATATTTTTAACGCCCTTTCAACTGCAACACTGCTGGCAGCTATAGTGAATACATCAAAATCAAAAATGGCTGAACAATTATAAAGAATTCCAACGAATTGATGTTTTTTTTTAATTTTTATATTAATAAGTTTCAATATTTCGACTATCGATACATGCCAGAAGTCATGTATTATGTATCAAGAAAAGGTAGCTTACTATTTTTACGCTACCTGATACTTGATCACAGATGCAAAATTCTTGCATCATGATTAGTAATCATGTCCGTTCAGCAGAACTATCGTAAGAAATCCTTCAGTGATCAGGTATCATGTTGTTCTGCTGAACAATGATTATTTTGTAGTGTCGGATTATAGGGGTCCTCAGGAATGGACAGCGGAGTACAGCGCGTTATAGTGGTATCGCAAAAGTCAGATACAAATATAAGATCTAGGAATCTCCCATTCTGATTGGGTATGGAATTTACTTGGCCAAGGGATAATTCGATAAGACCATTTAGAAAATCATTCTGATTGCTGGCAGCGAGATCATCACATGGCATAATATTGAAATCACCCAAAACAATAAGGTGATCTGAAGCATCAGCGGGTGAGGAATTGTTCCTAATGGCGGCGGGGTGCTGAAAATATGCATAAGCTTCGGAACATGGAAAAATATTCGAGCAAGTTACCAAGAGGTTGGAGTTATGCAGGCATATTTTTACAGGAATAAACTCAATATCGTCCGTGTCAGCAATGGACAACGCATGGGACCATAAGTCGGATTTTACTGCAATAAGAACACCACCACCTCGACGAGAGGGGCGGTCTCGTCTATAAATGAAATATTTATTGGACATTATTTCACCATCGGATACGGTAGAAATAAGCCAAGTCATTGTGAAGGCAAAAATGCTCGAGTCAAAAGCAGCACTGTTCGCATGCAAACTAGTTAGCTTGCTGAGAAGGCCACGTACATTTTGATAGTGCAAAATGAAATCTAGGTTCTTGTAACCGAAGAAATTTTATTAGAGAATAGTTCTATACGAGCCAACTCATAAACTACGGTGTCAACCGGCCACAATCCAGGACCTAATTCTCGAAGAAAGAATGATTTCGGAAGAATAATTTTAAAAGAAGCAACTTTTCGCTTATAATTAAAATTAAAGTTGGAAATTGTGAAATCGTCGGAAGAGATCGGAACGTATCACATATATGTCCCCCGAACTTCATCTTCGGTGGTATCAGGACGAAGCCGAGAGACAAAGATAGCCTTCTTAGCTTCGTCTGCCTTTAAGGACATGGCAGCGAACGGTCTACGAATACCACGAATGGGACGTGCTATACACTGTCACTAGGGAGTGTTGCCGGAGACAGCACCGGGGCGGGGATGGCTAGTGCAGTAGGTTAAACGGAAAATCCAGAAACACTGGGAGTAGTGGACAATTCAGCAGTCTACATCAATCCTGAAGGTCTGGCTAGTGCAGTCCGGAAAAAACGGCAGGCATTGATGCACGTTTGGCCGGAGATACAACTGGTTGTTGATTCCTGTTGTATTAGCTGGAACTAAAACGGAGAAACTAGGTCATGTCCGGTTGGAGTCAGCATCGATGGGAACGCATCTGCCGGCACCTCAAGGTTGTTGTTGTTGGCTATTTTCCTTTTTGGAAATTCGTCTGCAATTTGATATTCACGGAATTGGGATTCAACTTGGGAAACCTTGTCAGTTAAGGCGGCAAACAGTTTATGAACATGTCTGAAGTTATCACGCGTTTCTCTCATGAAGGTGCGGATACAATACGCCGTATCAAGGCAAACGAGGCAGGTCTAAAGAAATCCTATTCCTTTAGAAAGTAGATCAGCGATGCGACCATTAGCGCCGGCACCAACGCATTTAACATGTGCACAATTGTCGCACAGTCAACATAATAAATACGAATCACCAAAAATTGTGCCATTGTATTCGCGTCTTTTGGCAGTGCACGGTACACTCATTTTGGTAGTTAAGAGATTTAAAAATATTAAGGGAAGTTAAAAACCAAATAGACCAGCTCGGATTAAAGAGCGATGAAAGAGACTGCAAGAGATTTTAGGAAGGAGAGCCGTTGATTATTCAACCGGCAACCTGTGAGTTTCAGCAGCACGCACATAGAAAACAGCGAAGGAAGTACCGTTAGAGAGGTAATGACCGCTCAGAGAGTAATACGCGTTCGAAAGATTAGAGAAGCACGATTCGGAGAGCAACGGAGAGTGTAAACAACAACAGAACACAAGCGGCAGCAACGCGGAGTTATACAAAGCTTTGTTTTTGTTTTGGTTTATGTTGATATTAATTCGTATTTAAATCACAGTCTATGTTTGAAATGTTATCAAAACGACTTTAATACGGAAATATCTTGTTTCTTTATAAATATTGTGATAAGCGGAAAGTCTTTATTAGTGAAATCAAAAAGAATTTATGAGCGAATGAAAAACACGACCGACTTGGTGTGACGCTTGTGATTTTTTGCACGTTTGCGTCAGCAGTATAGCGATGTAACAATGTATGGTACCAGTGTGTGAGTGCGTTTTCGGAGTGCCTTTGATAAAATATTGCTTTATTAATAATATTAAAATGTATTTTTAAATTTCATCCATTTCAGTTTCAATGCAATCTTACAATTATCTTACAATCTTACAATTATCGTAAGAAACTTCCACTACAACCCTTGAGCCAATATTTCTGTTCCAATTACAATATTATTTGTATTATATTATGTGGAACAAAACAACCGAAGAATTACTATCAATCATGATGTTTAATTCAACTTGTGCGGTATTATAAATATTGGCATTGCCTATTCCCTTTAAAGAGATAACGCTTTGAATCCTCTTACCAATTAACTTATTAAAAACGCTTTCTTTAATTGATGAGCACTCAGTTCCCGAATGAAATGTAATTGGGAATCTCCATTGACCAGCATACTCCATTGAGGCTGCACTATAGCGCACATTCTCACTCTTTTTTCCGATGGAAAGGCGATTTTTTTTAAAATTTTGAATCAGCGATGGTAGATAATTTGAAGGAGAGTATGGAAACCAATTTTCAAAGCTATTGGTCATTTGGCTGGTGAGTAATCGTCTGCAATCCAAAAATGTATTTAAGCTTATATTAGGTTGTCCAAAAAGTCCTGCGGTATTTTTATTATATTATTTTTTTCTTTTTTTACATCAAGCTTTTAAGTCACTCAAAGCTTCTTCAAATGGTTTATAACGGCTTGATGACTTAAATCAAGCTCTTGACCGATGCTACGGCTACTACTATGCCGGTTTTATCGCAATTTTCTACGACAGGCCTTCCTTCTTTGACCACCTCTGCACCAGGAGGAAAACGTTGAAACCATCGTTGTGCGGTGGAAATGGAAACTGTATCGTGTCCATT